>BQNB010114379.1:0-17563 GCA_026074375.1 Tanacetum coccineum
CAACCTATCAAAATTGATCTTATTCCGATTAACCTTGGTAGTTTCGACGTCGTCATTGGTATGGATAAGTTATCCGAGTTTCATGCTAGGATTATCTGTGACGAGAAAGTCGTCCACGTTCTTATCGACGGTGAAACATTAATCATTCGAGGTGACCAAAGTAAAACCCGACTAAATCTCATATCCTGCATAAAAAAGGTATATATCCAGGGGATGTCAAGTTTTCATAGCCCAAATAATGGAAAATTAGTCGGACGAGAAACGACTAAAAGACATACCGGTAGTCAGAGAATTCTTGGAAGTTTTTCCTGAAGATCTATCTGGCCTTCCTCCCATTCATCAAGTAGAATTTTAAATCAATTTAATTCGAGGAGCGACACCTGTAGCCCGAGCACCTTATAGATTAGCTCCTTCAGAAATGCAAGAACTATCTAACCAACTTTAAGAGTTGGCAGACCGAGGTTTTATTCGACCAAGTACTTAACCTTAGGGAGCTCTTGTCTTAATTGTTAAAAAGAAAGACAGATCTTTTAGAATGTGTATCGATTACCAGGAGTTGAATAAACTTAACGTAAAGAATCATTACCCATTACCCAGGATCGATGACTTATTTGACTAACTTGAGATCAGGTTATCATCAACTGATAGTCAGGGATGAAGATATTCCCAAGACTTCTTTCATAACAAGATACGGACATAATGAATTTCAAGTGATGCCATTTGGTTTAACTAACGCACCGGCTGTATTCATGGATCTCATGAATCGTGTGTGTAAACCATACTTAGATAAATTTGTGATAGTGTTCATCGATGATATTCTTATCTACTCTCGTAACAAAGAACAGCACACAAATCATCTTAGAATAATCTTAGAATTAATCAAGAAAGAGAAGTTGTATGCTAAGTTCTCCAAGTGTGATTTTTGGATTCATATCGTGTAATTTCTTAGACACTTAATTGATTGTCAAGGACTTCATGTTGACCCCGCCAAGATTAAAGCAATTAAGAATTGGGCATCTCCTACTACACCTACAAAAATACGTCAATTATTAGGACTTGCTAGCTATTATTGGAGATTTATCAAATATTTTTCAAAGATTGCAAAGTCTTTGACTGAATTAACCCAGAAAAACAAGAAGTATATCTGGGGCGAAGATCAAGAGTCGGCTTTCCAATTACTAAAATAGAAGCTATGTGAAGCTCCAATCTTAGCATTACCAGAAGGAAATGATGATTTTGTTGTTTACTGTGATGCATCCCATCAAGGTCTGGGAGCGGTGTTAATGCAAAGAGAGAAGGTTATTGCATATGCATCCCGACAACTTAAGCCTAATAAAGAAAACTATACCACTCATGATCTCGAATTAGGAGCAGTAGTGCTCGCTCTTAAAATTTGGAGACACTACCTATACGGTACAAAGTATACTTTGTTCACTGATCATAAAAGTCTTCAGCATATCCTTGATCAGAAAGAGTTGAACATAAGACAACGCCATTGGTTAGAATTACTTGCAGATTACGATTGTGAAATTCGCTACCATCCTGGAAAGGCAAATGTCATAGCAGATGCCTTAATCCGGAAGGAACGAATCAAACCACTCCGAGTTAGATCATTAGTTATGACCATTCATCCAAACTTACCCTCACAAATTCTTAAAGCTCAAACCGAAGCACTCAAAGAAGAAAACATCAAGGCTGAAAACTTACGAGGAATGGATAAAGCATTTGAAATACGTCCTGATGGAACTCGTTGTATTAAGAACCGAAGCTGGTTACCACTCTTTGGTAATCTGAGAGACTTGATCATGCATGAGTCCCATAAATCAAAATATTCCATTCACCCGGGTTCTGACAAGATGTATCAGGATCTTAAGAAACTCTATTGGTGGCCTAACATGAAGGCAATCATCGCTGAATATGTTGGCAAATGTTTAACATGTTCTAGAGTTAAGGCAGAATGTCAGAAGCCATCCGGCTTACTGGTACAACCAGAGATTCCTATGTGGAAATGGGAGAGAATCACAATGGATTTCATCACAAAACTGCCCAAAACATCAAACGGACATGACACAATCTGGGTCATTGTCGATCGCCTTACCAAATCCGCACACTTCATCCCTACCCGAGAGACAGATAGTATGGAAACCCTTACAAGGTTATACATCAAAGAAATAGTCTCCCGGCATGGAGTGCCAATATCTATCATTTCGGATCGTGATAGTCATTTCACATCCAGATTCTGGCAATCATTACAAAGTGCTTTGGGTACTCAATTAGACATGAGTACGAAAACTTAATTACCTTGCTTATTGACTTGGATCTGTGGAAGAGAAGCTAAGTAATGGAAGAGCTTCTATGGACTTTTACTAGCTTATCCATAAGGATAAGCTAGAGCTAGTTGATAAGCTCATTTGAGCCTAATAGCTTCTGTTTGGCTGAAGCTTATTGTAAGTTCTTCTTTAACTTTCATGTCCTTAATTTCCTTAGTGTAGATTTACTTATTTGCTTATTAGTAGTTTAAACTGCTTATCTAGTTACTTATTTGATCTTATTTGTGTTTCATTATGCTAATTAATCATGTCCTTTATTCTGTTTTCAGCTTGTGTAGCTAGGTTCATAGTTTACTATATAATCTGTTATAAAAATCATAAAAACCAAAAAACAAGTAGCATAGATCATAGCTTTTAAATTCTGTCTTATTTAGTTGTTAGTTTAGGCTTAATAGACCTGTTATAAGCTATATGTCATCTGCTATTAAGGTTTTAACCATTAGATCTTAAAATCCTAGCTTAAATCAAATCTGTTAAAACATAAAGGAATGTTTGGTTAAGTCACTTTGGGGGACCACAAAAAGTCCAAGTTGAAGGTGCTCTTCACCTGAGACAGTTAGATTTTGCATTTAAAACTAATGGTTAAATAGATTTCTCAAGTTACATTTCATTTTATAAAAAGTTAAGAGTTATTTTGTGTGATTTTGCACCAGGGGAGATTTCTCTTTCTCTTTGCTTGCCAAAAATTGGATCAAGCCCTTTAAGGCTTAGTCTTTGTTTGTAGTGTGTTCAAATACACTCATTAAGAGTGAGTATTGCAGGGTTTACCATTAAGGCAACCTGCAAAGTGGTTCAGCCAATTTTGCCATTTGCATCAGTTAGTACCACTGCAGTCTTTTACTGTAGTGGCTTTTGGATCAAACTTAGGATTGGCTCAAGTAGTTTTTAGACTTTTAAAATCAGTAGGTTCATAGATTACATGTAGGATAATTCAGTTTAAGACTTGTTTTCTCATTTCTAGCTTATAACTTAGGATAATCTTGCTTTTAAAAGTTCACAAAAATCTCAAAAAGTCAAAATCAGTAGATATAGAACTTAGTTTTCAATTCTTAAATTTTAGCTTATAGTAGTTGTTTTAATAGGTTGAATTCATAGCTTATAAGTAGGTGATTAATTTTCCATAGATTTAGCTTATTGTGCATTTAGGCTTATATTGATTTTGAGCTTTTAGTGTATGTCCCTGAGGTTGCTGTCTTAATCTTCAATTTCCATAAGCTTTAAGTGTTAGTAGATAAGTGAGCTTGTTAGATTTAGCTTTTAGACATCATTAGCTTCTAGGAATAGCTTTTGAATTCAAGTTTGAGCTTAAATTGAAATGTGTGCAAGCCTTTTAGTCAATACAAGTTTTTTTAAGCCTTCAAAAGGCCACTTTCTGAGTCTGCCACTTTCATAAGCTGTTTTTGAGCTTATTTTTGAGTTTAAGCTTATGTTGTCTTTGTTAAAGTTGTTAAGAATATCTTAATCTACAACTTTGATCTTTTGAGTTTTCAAAAATAAAAAAAATAATAAAAGGGTGTTGCCAGATTCGAACCAAGGACCTCACACTCACAATACACACGTCTTACCAGTTTGCTTCAATAGCTCATCCAACCATTACTTGCACAATAAACTCTTTATACTCATTTTGCCAAATAAGCCTTATAAGCTGTTACAGCTTATTTCGTGGCTTATTTGATAAGCTGTGACTTTGGGCTTATTTTTCTTAGGATTTAAATAGTTTAAGCTATTTTCTGTCATTTTTCTAGAATTTTTAGAGTTCATTTAGTATTTTTAATCTTTTTTTTTAAACTTTACAAAATCATAAAAAATAGAAAAATAATCAAAAAAATATAAATCTTTTTTTTAGAAAATTTTCTTTTATCCTAAAGTTCATAGGAAAATTAGTTTTGCTTTCATAGGGTTTAAATTACAAAATTTCATTTTCTAAAGAACGGGATTCGTTCTCATTCTCGTTTTTCATGTTTTAACGTTCATTTTAATTCCATTTTTGTTCTAGTTTTCTTTAAACTTACTCTTTAGTCAATTTAAGAAGAAAAACTCAATTTAGGTTTAATTTTATAAATTTAGGGTTTGTAGCTTCCGTTTAAGGTTCCCGGTTTGCGTTTTTAGCAAACATTTGATTTCTCGTTGTTTGTTTTCATTCTTAATTGTTATCATTTGCTTATTTTAATTTGTAAAAATAGAAAATCAAATCAAACTTTGTATCCTATTCAAATCATTGTCCAAGCATCAAACGTGGTCTCAATTTCACAAGTCATTGGGGAAACGACCCGGGGAATCATACTTCCCGGTTTTTAAGATACGTATTATATTATATTATATATATTTTGAAGAGTTTTCCTTTTCGCCTTTGTTCCTCAGGTAATTGGTAAATTTTCCATAGTTATTACATATAATATATATTTTACGCGTATCAGGCATCTCCTACTACACCCACAGAAATACGTCAATTCTTAGGACTTGTCGGTTATTATTGGAGATTTATCAAAGATTTCTCAAAGATTGCAAAGTCTTTGACTGAACAACCCAGAAAAACAGAGATGTATATCTGGGGCGAAGAACAAAGTCGGCTTTTATATCCAACTACTAAAACAGAAGATTTGTGAAGCTCCAATCTTAACATTACCAAAAGGAAACGACGATTTTGTTGTTTACTGTGATGCATCCCATCAAGGTCTGGGAACGGTGTTAATGAAAAGAGAGAAAGTTATTGCATATGCATCCCGATAACTCAAACCTCATAAAGAAAACTATAACCTCACAAATCTCGAATTTGGGAGCAGTTGTGTTCGCTCTTAAAATTTGGAGACACTATCTGTATGGCACCAAATGTACTATGTTCACTGATCATAAAAGTCTTTAGCGTATCCTTGATCATAAAGAGTTGAACATGAGACAACGCTGTTGGTTAGAATTACTTGCAGATTACGATTATGAATTCGCTACCATCTTGGAAAGGTAAATGTTGTAGCAAATGCCTTAAGCCGGAAGGAACAAATCAAATCACTCCGAGTTAGATCATTAGTTATGACCATTCATCCAAACTTACCCTCACAAATTCTTAAAGCTCAAACCGAAGCACTCAAAGAAGAAAACATCGAGGCTGAAAACTTATGAGGAATGGATAAAGCATTTGAAATACATCCTGATGGAACTCGTTGTATTAAGAACCGAAGCTGGTTACCACTCTTTGGTAATCTGAGAGACTTGATCATGCATGAGTCCCATAAATCAAAATATTCCATTCACCCGGGTTCTGACAAGATGTATCAGGATCTTAAGAAACTCTATTGGTGGCCTAACATGAAGGCAATCATCGCTGAATATGTTAGCAAATGTTTAACATGTTCTAGAATTAAGGCAGAATATCAGAAGCCATCCGGCTTACTGGTATAACTGGAGATTCCTATGTGGAAATATGAGAGAATCACAATGAATTTCATCATAAAACTGCCCAAAACATTAAACGGGCATGACACAATCTGGGTCATTGTCGATTGCCTTACCAAATCCGCACACTTCATCCCTACCCGAGAGACATATAGTATGGAAACCCTTACAAGGTTATACATCAAAGAAATAGTCTCCCGACATGGCGTGCCAATATCTATCATTTCAGATCATGACAGTCATTTCACATCCTGATTCTGGCAATCATTACAAAGTGCATTAGGTACTCAATTAGACATGAGTATGGCATATCATCCCAAAACCGATGGACAAAGTGAAAGGACCATCCAAACACTCAAAGACATGCTTTGAGCCTGTGTTATAGATTTTGGAAAAGGATGGGAAAGACACTTACCATTGGTAGAATTCTCATACAATAACAGTTACCATGCCAGTATCAAGGCAGCACCATTTGAGGCACTTTATGGTCAAAAGTGCAGATCACCTGTTTGCTGGGCCGAAGTTGGAGATGTTCAACTTACAGGACCAGAAATAATCCATGAAACCACTGAAAAGATTGTGCAAATTAGACAACGCTTGCAAGCTGCAAGAGACCGGCAGAGAAGTTATGCCAATATAAGACAAAATCCTTTAGAATTTCAAGTTGGAGATCGTGTTATGTTGAAAGTATCACCTCGTAAAGGTGTCATCCGATTCGAAAAACAAGGAAAGCTTAACCCCCGGTACATTAGACCATTCAAAATTCTTGAACGGATTGGCCGAGTGGCATATAAACTAGAGCTTCCTGAAGAGCTCAGTAATGTTCACAGTACTTTCCACATTTCTAATCTAAAGAAATGATTATCTGACAAATCCCTTGTCATTCCAATGAAAGAGCTTCGACTCTAAGATATAATTAGATATTTTTAGAAAATATCTAATATATATATAACCCCTACACATTTAATGTTAGCGCTCGTGAATATAACTAGGACCGCGGGCTCGGGTTTTGCTTGGGATTAAACCCAAAACATATACAATATTAGATTATCTATCGAGCCCGATTCCCGATAATATTTAATTACAACATTAACTAATTAAAGACCGAAGCTCCATCGTAGAGTGACCGAGCTTCCTTGTTCGACTCAATAAATTGAGGCTAACAATCTCCCCCGAAGTGAGGTCTTGAACACGGGAACGAACAAAAAACCACGCTATCCACCCGAGGCGATTGATACCAATTGTAGAAATATATACCAATCGCTCTGATACCAATTGTAGGAACCGATTTAATACTTCCACTTCATAACCCGAACCACGAAAACAAGAAAAGAGAAGAGAGAGAGACGAAATGTAGAGAGAGAGAAGAGAGAGAGTTTTGAGAGAGAAAAAAAATATATTTTGTGAAATTATAAAAACTAGATATTTTCATATGAAAATATCTATATATATATTTAGATATTTTAGAAAATATCTAAATATATATATACCCCTACACATTTAATGTGACGCGCGGGATATATAACTAGGACCCGGGCTCGGGTTTTGCTTTGGGATTAAACCCAAAACATATACAATATTAGATTATCTATCGAGCCCGATTCCCGATAATATTTAATTACAACATTAACTAATTAAAGACCGAAGCTTCATCGTAGAGTGACCGAGCTTCCTTGTTCGACTCAATAAATTGAGGCTAACACCCTGGTATATTGGACCTTTCAAAATCCTTAAACGAATTGGCCTAGTTGCATATAAACTTGAGCTTCCTGAAGAGCTCAGTAATGTCCACAGTACTTTCCACATTTCTAATCTAAAGAAATGCTTATCTGACGAATCCCTTGTCATTCCAATGAAAGAGCTTCGACTCGATGACAAACTCAACTTTATGGAAGAACCAGTGGAGATCATGGATTGAGAAGTCAAGCAACTGAAGCAAAGTCATATTCTTATAGTCAAAGTAAGCTGAAACTCTAAAAGAGGACCAAAATTTACGTAGGAACGCGAAGATCAAATTCGTGCCAAGTATCCACATCTGTTTTCAAACAACACTCCGGCATCTAACTAAATCTCAGGACGAGATTTCTTTTAAGGGAGGGAGACTATAACAACCCATAATTTTCATCAATGTAATTATCAATCTATTAAATTAGATGCATTGTAATATCCATCTATTATATATATATATATATCACCTTTTTACAGAGAAATTTTTGCTTTATCTCATTATGCAACGTAACTTGCATCTCTAAAGTAAACGAACTCTCACCGCAACACAACCATTTGCCATCGTATATCTATTTTAATATCATGTAAACATCCAAATTATGTCAAGTCTATATCTTAATATCATTTTACCAATTACATTATCATTTAACGAACCTTTCAAAACGTATTTCAAACTAGCAATAAACGTAACGTTTATATCAAAACCCTAATTGAAATGTTAATAGTCAAACATAAAAAATGAATGTGTAAGCCTCTAAAGCCATGTGTACAAGTGTACAATGCACAACATTTGAAAATCTTTTCCTCCTAAATCAATTTACAACTATTCTACAGCATAATGTACAAGCTAATCAATGCCTAAAAAACTAATTAGGTCATTAATATACCTTAATATGATTAAACTTTACAACCACTTTAGCACAAGGTACAAGCACTTAATGCATGACTTCTAAACCTTAAACCTAAACCCTAATTCGTCCTAAAACCCTAATCTAAAACCCTAAACCCTAAACAAAACCCTAAAACCCTAATTTCATTTTAAACCTAAAACTAAACCCTAAACCTTAATCCTAAACCTTAAACCTAATCCTAAACCCTAATCCTAACATTAAACCTTAATCCTAAACCCTAAACTATCCTAAACCTTAAACCTAACTCGATCTAAAACCCATAAAACCCTAACCCGTGACCCATTTAAACCCAGCACCCCTTATTTTATTCATTTGACTCATTTGTAACCTAACCAAGCACCCTAGCACCTCTATGACATCACTACCATGTCACAAGCAAGCAACCAAGCACCTCCATCACCACCTTGGCCACCAAGTTAGCCTTGTCACCTCCTTGTCACTCCATTGTACCCGAAACCCTCATACACCCTTCCACCATTCAATCCTACTCTTCTAGCTCTCAATACTCATCACTATAGCTCCCATGAATCATCTATCCTAGCCTTGACACTAATCAAACCCCAAACTTGGGCACCAAGGGTCATTCGAACCCTATATAAGCCGAACACCCCCATTCATTCAAATCACACCTCAAACATTTATCTCACACTCAAATGGAGTTCTAGCTCAGCCAAGGAAGAAGTAGAAGGTCCCTAAGCTCAGAATAGAAGCCAAGAATCAAGAGAAAGGAACCCTTGAAGTCGTTACTAGGCGTACGAACCCGAAAACCCCATTTCGACCCATTTTAGCTCAAGTAAGCTCAAAATCTTGTTCAATAAGCTTATAATCTGTATTAGAATGTTCATAATACTCTTAAGATCATATATGAACTCTTGTTAAAGCCTTGAATCCTCAAACCCATGCGTTTTTGATTAAAACCCTAAAAACGACCCGTTTTGATTTTCTAGCTAACGAATCCTTTTTCTAAACTTTTGTTATGTTAGAACATCTTATTTTAGCTTATTCTAATAAGCAGTAACCTGCAAATATCATTTGGAACACTAAAATAAGCTTGTATGGCTTTTTGGACTTGATTTGCAAATATTTTCATGGATAGCGGTATATAAAACTCACTTTCTTGAAATTTATAACAAATAGGGCTGATATGACATTATTCCAATTTATAACAATTAAGGACCAATTTTTCCAAGTACTAAAGTTAAAGTTTTAAAATAATATAAAAAGACCAAACTTGTAAAAAGTTTCTACACCCAAGGGAAAATTGCCATTTTTTGTCAAACTTTAAAAATATAAAATATAATATTTTTATATAAATTATAAAAATATATATTAATATTATAAAACTCTATTTTATTAAAACCCGACACAATTATCGTTATTAATCAATGATCGACGCATTATAAAATAATTACGTTATATATTTAACGTAATTTATCATCGACTAACTTTTGAAGAAACTTAAAATTGTATCGAATCACGTTACTAGGGAGCTTCATGTGAGGAGTTTCATTTGGGTATATGTTTTGACGAGTTTGCTGGATTTACGAAATAAAGATGTCTTGATCCTCACACGTATTACTACATGACCACTAATTTAAGATGGTCCGAACATGAGATACAATATTTCCATAAATTAATAAATCAAAGTAATACGTTAAACTTTATAAAGTTTTGAAACATAAACCATCACACTAAGACTTGACATATTACCCCAGGTTGCGTGATGAAGCCGTTACTTTCACTTGATATACTTTTGCCATCAATCAGATTTCCCCTGTTAAGGTGAGTTCATTACCTCGCATTTAACTCTTTTAAATGTTTCATAAACCCGCGAGGGGGATACATGCTATAAATCATGAATACGAGTATTTTTCCAACTGTATGCTATCATGATATATTATTGCCTAAGTCCTTACTTTTGCCATTAAGACCTCACTATCATGAACCGTTAATTACTTTTTCAAGTAAGCGTGAATGCTGTGAATAGCTCTTAATTTGGAAAGAGCTCCCCGTTGGTGTACCTATACTTTTCTGGAAACCAAACGCACATCAATTAAATCACTATGCAGTATTTACAAAGGCACCCTTTGGGCAACTTCTAGTAATTAAGATTATCTCAAGGTCTCAGTGACAAGAGTCTTAGGAAATAATAAATAAAACTTTTTCTATAATAATTGTACTCATTGTCAATTATTACACTTAAGGGTGTAATACAACTAACCCACTATTTAACTTGTATTCAACTGTTTACTAATAAACCGTATAGAACTTACTCAACCATAGATAAATTAAGTGCACGGAGTGACACGGACTTGAAGATGGCTAAACTATTATCATTCAAACGTTATGTTTTCATGCAGATTTTAGGACCTATATTTGTAAAAACTCTGATGAAATAATGAATGATAACTTATCTTTTAAAAAGGTCTCTTTTGAGTCGTTTTCTATCTTTATAAATTCGACCCTTTTCGGCAAAATTCCAAAATCTCAATCTTTAACGTTTACTAAAACGTTTTTCCTAAAATATTGTTCAATATCACTTCGTAAATACATTTTCACTTTCAAAAGTCCGTCAAAACTCTCATAACAACTAAATATCGTTTATTGGGCTTTAAGGCCCAACAAGGGTCCATTAAGATATTTATAAGTCTAAAATACGATCCAAGTCTAAAACCAAGGTCCGTTTACATACATAAGCTTATACCAATAATTAGAAAATAATCCGGACCACAATAAACCCTCCCATTAAGTTACGGCTTAAATAGACTTATTGGGCTGTGAGTCCATAAGCTCAAAACTACGTATATCAAGCTTAAACATAAGCTAATAAGATACGTATCGTATATGGTTACTACCATAAGCCTCAAAAATAGTCCACAACATACGCCATAACACAAAAATAATCAAATCACTTACCTAAAAGATGTTGGGAAACTTTTAGTGGCATATAATCCCAAATAGCCAAGAAAACGCTTAAAAAAAAGCCCGAAAAAGTTATACAAGCAATTAGAAAAAAAAGCAAATAGTAACATATAATATTAGACCATCACGACACAACATCAAACAAAAACCCTTATTTTCCTTTTTATAACCCACGAACCAAACACCCTCTTTTTCTTTATTTCGCTTCCAAAAATCGATTTTTACGAAGATCAACTTGTACAACTAACATCTATGCATCAAAACAAACCCAAAAGGACAAACAGATTTTTAAATTTTGAAAACTAGACAAAGAAAAACTTCTAAAATGTAAGAATTCGGACACGAATCGAACAACCTAAACGTTGTTTAAATGAGCACCCAAACACTCGTATCAACCCGGAACATCACGTTCTCGATCAAAGTTAGAAAATTTATGGTGGATTGTTGTTGGTGGTGGCGGACGAACACAAGAGCACACACCAAAGTGTGTGTGTTTTTTTTGAAAATGAAATGATAATGAATGAAATGTTGGTGGATACATGGAATATACTTGTACAAGTTCTAGACAACTATGCTAAAAAAAGCCTCCTTGTCCCCCTTGACCACCTTGACCGGATATGGCATCCTATGGGGTGTCGGGTCTTTCTTTTCGTGTCGGAATCACTTAAAAGCTCATAAAACTCAACCGTAAAATTCACCCCAAAGTTAATTAGCATTTTTATTCACCTTAAAAATACTTTTCATTTAACATAGAGTATTTACACGACATATTACACTTTACACCCTTCAAAACTCATTGGAATTTAACGTACGTTTCAGACTCGTTTTTTTGCATTTCTCAAAATCACGAACAAACCACCGCGATACAAATAAAACAATAATACCTTCAAAAAAGGATTATTAATCACAATAAACCACAATTCATCACAATTCTCATAAAAATCATCACCGTCAACACGGTACAAAATCTGAATAAACTGACAAAAGTCAAATAGTCAAAGGACTATAAATGAAATATTCAGAACACAAAAAGGGAAAAGGTTACATTCTACCCCCCTTAAAAGAATTTTGACCCTGAAATTCAGCTACTAACATCACTAAACAAATGCGGGTACTTCAATTTCATCTGATCTTCACATTCTCAGGTGAATTCAAGGCCACATTTCGAATTCCACCGAACCTTGACGATGGAAATCCTACTACGCTTTAACTTCTTAAACTCTCTTTCCAAAATCTCTACATGCTCTTCTATAAAATTCAACTTAGCATCAACTCAAATCTCATCCAAAGTCACTTGCAGTGTTGGATGAGCCAAATACTTTTTAAGGTTCGACACGTGAAACGTGTCATGAACATCGTTCAATTCCTCAAGCAAATCTAACTGATAGGTGTTGGGATTAAAAGACTTCTTGATGATCTTAGAGTTACTGCTGCTCAGGTTTATGTTATTGCTGCTAAGCTAAAGTTTGTGTTGTTCATTAACTTTAATGAAAAATATGCTAAGTAGTTAGTACTGCTAGTATAAAGTTAGTACCGCTAGTATAAAGTTAGTACTACTAGTTCACAGTTACTACTGTTAGTATATATTAGTACTGCTAGTATAAAATTAGTACTGCTAGTGTAAAGTTAGTACTGCTGGTGAAGATTGAAGAAAATATTCTAAGTAGTTACTACTGCTTGGTTGGGGGCATAGTTAAAGCTGCGGTGTATAACTTACAACTGCTCAAGATTAAGACTGCAGAAAGAGTTTCTACTGTTAGAAAAGGATAAAGACAGAAGAAAGGATAAAGATAGTTTGGACATCAAGATTACTTACATTGTTGGATAATTATTAATTAATTTAAAGAATAGTCATAGAGAATATTCTATGTCTTGGAATATATTGTAAATCCAGCTAGGACTCCTTGTGTATAAAAGAGGTCTTGGGGTAATAGATATTAATAGATGAATGTTGTTTACGATTTGATAAGTGTTTATTCAAAGCATTAAGTTTTGTAACCCTATTACTATGATGAGAAATCGTATTTTAATTCTTAATAATAATTGAAGAATTAATTGATTGTTGAATTGTGATCCCATGTGATCTACTTTTTCAATAAGAATCTTTCTAATAATTAATCTTGCCGGCTCACAACCGATGTTACAGCCTTCTAAAGAAAGCCCATAGTAAGAATAATAATCCGAGACTGATAAAAGTTTGCTGCATCTTGCCGGCTCACAACCGATGTTGCAGCCTTCTAAAAGGTCGAGGGTTACAAATTGCATAAATGGTTAATATTAAGTGTGAATAAAAGATCTCTTTTTGTTAAATTCAAATATGCTTTTGAACTTTGGCTATTCTATTTTATAAGCTATGTATATACGGAAAACCTGAGAGTTTTTGAAACCTAAGGTCCGTGAGTCCCGATACTAGTCTCTGTGGGGTGTCAAAAGCCTGGTCACTTAACCGCAAGGTTGGGATGTGCCGAGACGAAAGTCGCTACATGGGATGATCTCGCCTTCAAACTCATTATTCTCGGGTGGAACGTGAAACATAGAATGTTGCAAAACGTTGATCCATGGTTGAAATTCAAAATAGCACATACACCTAAGATATAATAATTGTCGGGAGTGAAAAGTTTACAAGTTGCAAATATGAGTAGTGTTAGCATCTTAACTCATAATTAACGGTGATTTCGTTTTAAGCTTGGTTTGGAATAAGTGAAAAGTCGGGAACGATGAATTTATCCTTTTTGGGGCATTCTCGGATCGAAATGCATCTTGTTCTATGATCCCTAAAAGTTATAAAATAACGAAAGTCAAACGTTCTAATTAGTTGAAAAATACAAAAAGATGTGTAGGAATAAGTATATATATATATAAATGGTAAAGACGGGGATTTTCAAAAACTTATGAGTCTTTAATTCCCTCGATGAACACTTAGCTACTTTTCGAGGTTATTAGTCGAGGGGAATCGAGATTCTTAGTTTTCTAAGTGCTTACTTCATAGCATTGCGTGAGGACACGACAATGTCTTAGTATGGGGGATTTTGGTATGCGTTTAATTACACATACCTTTCGCCATTAAAATCGGACTTAAATGACCAAAAACGTACCAAAAATACTTTGTATTTGTATGTTTGCATTCATATTGTGCAGGAAACGGATATCCGACAAAAGGACGAAAAATAAAGGAAAAACAGACAAAACCAAGCACGGAATGGAAAAGCATGGAAAAGCCAAAGTCAAATCAAAGGAAAAGTCAACCAAATTCAAAGTCAAAGTCAACCCGGAAAAAGTAAACAGTCAAAACCAGAGCCGACACCAAGGAATACTTAATGGGCCCACCCGCATCCATTTAATGGGCCGGATAAGCCCATTAGTATAAATGAAGACTTAAGGCCCATTTAATTTACATAAGCCCAAAACCCTTTCTAAAAGCCCAAGGGCTCATACTGCCAATACACCAAAGAAATACTACAAGGGTCAATTCTGCCAACTGTTAAAACTTGTACTCCACAAGGACTAACTTTGCAAATGAATATATAACCATGGGGGACTATTTTTTCCATTTCCTAAATCTGTCATACACCACAAGGACGATTGTTGCAAAGTAACTAATATCTTTGAGGGACCACTTTTGCCCTTTCCCCAAACTTACCCCTGAAACTTAAAACACTATATATCTTTTTCATTGTCTCGCCAAAATCAAACTCAGTTCTAAAAACCCCTCACTTCCACCTTGAATTACCCCTCACTATCATCAATCCCTCACCACCCAAATTTAATCCACACCCACATGGTCAATGGACGTGCTGGAATCCTCCAAGATGCCTAATGGACAAGAATAATTGAGGTTTTTGATCTATAGTATGGGCACAAAGATAAGTGAAAGGGTTGGGATTGCTTTGACTTCTTTTCTTTTCTTTTTTTTTTTTTTTTTTTTTTTTTTTTTTTTTTTCCCTTCTTTTTTTCCCTTTTTTTTCCTCTCACACAAGAAACACAGGCTGCATACCCCTCACACAACTAGCACACAAGGAATGAAGACAAAAAAGTTAGTCGTAGTATAAATACAAGTCTTTGTAAGCCCATTAAGGAATGGAGCTTAAGTATTTTTTAACATAGTTCTAGTTTTAGTTGTTTTGAAATTATTGTCTTTTAAATTCCAGCCTTGTACTTTTTTTTAAGTTTAATGAAAGTTTAATGAATTTTATGTTTTAAAGCCCTATTTGTTTTTAAGTCTTGTTATTGTTTCAAAAGCTAATATAAGCTCTCCTTAAACCTCTTTTATAAGCTGCTTTTTCATAAAATTTAACTTAGAAATATAAAAAAAAGATGAAAAAAATATTCACTCCAAAGTACCTCAGCTAAATCTTGGATGAAAAGCTAACTAAGGAAGAGCTTTTGTGACCCTACCAGCTTGTTTTATACAAGCTGGAGCTTGTAGACTATTGTTGTTTACCCTGTTTAAGCAAGGGTGTTTGTAAGTCCTCATTTTATAATTTTTGCATTAGTACTGTTCAATTGCTTATTTGCCTATGTCTTGCTTATTTTCCTGCTTATCTTGCTTATTTGTATGCTCTTTATGCTTTTTAATCTTTCTTTGATACTTATTGTCTTTTATTCAAGTTTTTAAGTTAAACTGCTTATTTGCCTCTTAGAATGTTCATTTCTTGATTGCTTATTGAAAGTGCTTGTTATTGCTTGTTTTGTGCTTACCTTAGCTTAACTTTGTTTACTTTTTATCTGTTTTTAAACATTTTTGCTTAAATCTTCTTTACTCAGTTAAAAAGTGTTTTTTAAAACCCTTAAGGGGGTGTTTGGCATAACACCCCAAAATGGGTAAAATTGAGTTAAAAACACAATGGGTCATTTGATGAACTTTGCCAAGCATTTTTTTAGTAAATTTAATAAGTTTTTAGAATTTTTCAAAGTCTTAGAATCTGTCTTTGAGATTTCCTAAGAAGTCTTTTTAAACTGCTGTGAAAATTCAGTTGGTATATAGCTTGTTTGATTTGGCTTTCAAAAACCATTCTTAAGACTTCTTTTTAGTGTGTTTTAGAGTGTCAAATGCAGTAGGGAAATGCATTTGGTTTGCTTTTGTTTTCAATAAAACCTGTCATAATTTTTCTTAAGTGTAATTTAGCATAAAACTGCCTCATTTTCTAGCCCATTTATCAAATACTAAATATTGTTGTTAGCTTTCAAAATTTGCTGCACAAGCTCATTAGGAGCCTGTCTCCATATGTTTTTATTTACTTTTTAGTTTAGAGCTTATTTTTGGCCTGCACATTAGCTCTTTAAAAAAATTTCAAAACCAATTCCCCTGGTGCAGACTGCCATATTTTAAGCCCTATTTAACTGCTTATTTGCTTATCATTTTCTTTGATCTTTGCATTTTTAGATAGCCACTAGGTCATCCTTTAAGCTTGTATAAGCCATTAAGCCCCTAAGTGCCTCTTTTGTCTGCTTGTTTACTAAGTTTTGGCTTATTGCTTATTTTGATTTCCTGGCTTTTCTGGCTGTTTTTATTAGCTGATTTGTGTTTGCATTAGCTTATTAGGTAGGTTAGGATTTCTGTTTCAGCTTTTCTTTTATTTTCATTAGCTTATGTAGCTTTTAAGTAGCCATAGTTAGCCTTCTTAAGCCATTAGTGCAAAAAGTTAGCTTCTGCCCATTTCAGTGCTTATTTATCTGCTTATTGTTGGTTTGTAAAAAGTTTTCCTTTTTTAAAGATTTTCATTTTCAGTTTTTTATATAAGTTTTAAAAAAAAAAAGTTTTAACCAAAAAGAGAGGGGTCAGGACTCGAACATGCGACCCTCCCTTTAAACACACACACACTTAACACTATGCTACATTAGCTCATCCAGTTATCCTTTACAAAATTTATTATTTGAGCCCACTTTAGCCTATAAGCCCATAAGCTCGTTTTAGCTTATTCTGGGCTTATTTATAAGCCCACCTTTCCAGCTTATATTTTTCTTAGATAGAGCATAACTTAAGCTATTTTCTGTAATTTTTTGAGAATTTTCTAAAATTGTTTTCTATTTTTAATCTTTTATTTACGGTTAAACTGTTTTTTAATTATTATAAATTAAATAAAAGTCAAAAAAATATTTTTCTTTTTTAGAAAATTTTCTTTTGTCATATAGTTTCTAGGAAAATTATAAAAACTTTCGTAGGGTTGTTTTTGCAAAATTTCCATTTTTAAAGAACGGTTTTCGGTCTCGTTTTCGTTTTGACTCGTTTTTAACTCAAATGAACTCCGTTTTCGGTCTAGTCTTTTTTCATTCTTCATTATT
>BQNB010114380.1:2818-21764 GCA_026074375.1 Tanacetum coccineum
ACTTAATATAGTAACACTTAAGTTTTGTATCACAACAATTCCAAATTATACCAAATGCACAAATTCTTAGACTACATAGAGTAACACTTAATTTTTGTATTCACTCTCTTTTTGCAAAATTATAAGAACATGATTGAAATACGTCGCTCTCCGTCTGGGTTTATAATTCTATGTCAATTTTAATCCTGGTCCAGTTTTAAATTGAAATACGTCGCTCTCCGTCTGGGTTTAAAATTCTTCACTTTTTGGGCTCCACCAAATTTCAAACCCCTCCCTTTAATATACCAAACACGATTTTCGCAGGAATTTAAATTACAATTCGCCCAAATACACCCAAATTCCTTGAACCAAACAGCTAGGTGACCCTCTTTCTGTCATTTTGGCAAACATTCTGACATGTCTAAATGTCCCATATCTATGTTGTCTAATGAGAGTTTTTTTGTAAGAATACCTTAACCTGATAATCTTTGTCTTATTGAAGTATGTCTTTCAGTATTGATGTTGTTTGTGCTCCGTAGTGCCATGATTTTCTGTTAGGATTTTGATGTATTTGTAAATTTGCATGGAATTGATGGGATTTCCTATTTGTTCTCCAGCCCAAGGAGAATCTCTACAGTATGTGGTCGCTTTTTTTTATTTTGATCGAAAGAGAAATTATAATTATCGATTAGAAGAAAGTACATCATCAGTTGCCCATATACATGCACATTCTGGGACACTACCTTCTAAGATTAATTCATCACTACAGCTCAAAGCCCAAGTAGCTATTTTAGCACAAGAACTACCATTGAGGAACCCTTTAGATAAGTGTTGTTTTACTCATTGTCCATATGGTGTAATGGTATAAGAAATCTTCTTGATTCTGTTATATTTATCTTACCCAAATTTGATCACTTATTCAGATTAGACAGCACTTTAAAGACGGTTACTTGCATAAAGATGAGTTCAAGATAGTTTATGTGGCTCCAATGAAGGTAGAACTTATGTTTTTATTTCAACCCTGTGTCTTTTTGTGCTAACAATTTTTTATTGTTTTTACGTTCAATCTCTAGGCCTTAGCTGCGGAAGTTACCAAGACATTTGGCCATCGGTTAGCTCCATTGAGCATGGTTGTGAGAGAGCTCACTGCTGACATGCAACTTACTAAAAGTGAAATTGAAGAAACTCAGGTTTTTCACAACTAATATGAAGTTTCGAAATGAAATCATATGATTGATGTTTCAGTTATAACTTTTTAGATCTGTGCTGGCAGATGATTGTGACAACACCTGAGAAATGGGATGGAATTACGCGTAAAAGTAGTGACATGTCGCTCTCGATGCTGGTAAAACTCTTAATTATCGATGAAGTACATCTGCTGAATGATGACAGAGGGCCTGTAATAGAAGCATTAGTGGCTCGCACTCTTCGTCAGGTACACCAATTTTTAGCTAGGAACATACAAGAACATTGTTTGATGTCCTAAAGAAAATATGGCTGTCCAATTGGTTTGTTTGAATATGCTTCTTGATGGCTTCAACAGGTGGAGTCCTCACAGTCCATGATCCGTATTGTGGGCCTTTCAGCTACTCTTCCCAATTACCTTGAGGTTGATATCCCTCACACTTTTCTATTAGGAATCTGGTGATAACTTTGATATATAAGCCAGTGGGGAAATTAAACTCTATGATGTGTAGTTTGATTTATTACTTTATTTCCTACTTCCAGGTAGCACAATTCTTGAGGGTTAATCCGGATGCAGGTCTCTTCTTCTTTGATTCTAGCTACCGCCCTGTGCCTCTTGCACAACAATATATTGGAATTTCAGAGCCATACTTTCAAGCACGAAATGAACTGATGAATGATATTTGCTACAGAAAGGTTTTTTTCTTTTCTTTTCCCTGAGTATCCGTTTTTAGTATATCTGTATTCGTTTTTGTTTGTTCAGGAAAACTTTGTATGCACAGGTTGCTGATTCAATAAAACAAGGGCATCAGGCCATGGTGTTTGTTCATTCACGTAAAGACACCGGGAAAACAGCTGATAAATTGGTAACATCTTTTCTCGTATATTAAAGACAAGATTTATATGGAACTATTTACATCTGTCGAAGTGGTTTTGTGTCTAGTTATTTCCCATTCTTTCATGCTAAGGTTTATAATTGTTTCTTAAGCTGAATTCTTTGTATTGGTAAACCAAGCATATCCGTTGATTTCCTTGCAACTATTGCTCAAAGACAACTCATCTAATTAGGTCTTAATTTATACTTACCCTAAGAATTACCAACAACTGATATTTAGGCAAACGAATGTACAATAGAGATCTCTAGAGTTCAGTTTGAATTTATTGCTAATCACACTGCTGCTGAGTCATTTCAAACAGTGTTAGCCCCATTTATGATTTGTTTTGCTGCATGTCATACAGATTGAGCTTGCCCGGCAGTATGAGGAACTAGAGCTATTTAGGAATGATGAACATCCTCAGTATCAATTGGCGAAGGTATAAACATTGTATGACTCTTAGGCTTTTTAACAACAGTCCATCATGGTCTATTTAGCTATATCAGTATCACCTTCTTTGTTGTCTTTCAGATGGAGGTTTCAAAGTCCAGGGACAGACAGCTTGCTCTGCTATTTGGATTAGGAGTTGGAATTCATCATGCAGGGATGTTACGTGCTGATAGAGGTTTGACTGAGCGACTTTTCTCTGATGGATTATTGAAGGTATGTAGCTCTATTTTAACTTGCTTCTGTAGTTTTGTTAATATCTCCCTTACCAAGTCACAATTTTCCTATTCAGGTCCTCGTTTGTACAGCAACTTTGGCATGGGGAGTAAATCTACCTGCACACACTGTTGTGATAAAGGTTGTTAAATTGTGGAATACTTGTATATTTGTTTGTATGTGTTTATTTATTAATGCAGTGTTTGTCAGTTTTTCTTGCTTACATATAGCAGGGCTGTATATTTTAAACATGATTCGGTTATCGCTTGTGGCGAGCTATGACCATGATAGTATTTTGGGATTTCTGCATTCAAAATCCACACATATCCTTGTGGAACTCTATCCTAAAACTCACCGGATGATTTTCTTTTACATTAATCTCAGTACTTAATTACGTTAAAAACACATCAATTTTTAACGTGTTGAAGTTTGCATATATGGAGTGAAATCCACTCTTTCTAAATACATTACAGTTTACCGCGACATTAAAATACAAACTTATATTCACCATTTCACCCAATTAGCTCATTATAATAATTTGATGAACGCTTACAATTACTTACTGAGATCTTCTGGTGCAATCATGTTTTAGAGTTTTGATTCGCTATGATATAGTATTTTTGCATTTTATTATTTGCTTATCAACTAGCATACCACCTTGGCACAGGGGACTCAATTGTATGATGCAAAGGCTGGTGGATGGCGAGATCTGGGTATGCTTGATGTTATGCAGGTACCATTGATGTCTTAGCCAATCTATTACTAGCTTTTACTTCTATTGGACTATTATGCTGTGTTCACCCCTCTATTATGCTGTGCTGTAGATCTTTGGACGTGCTGGAAGACCGCAGTTTGATAAAAGTGGTGAAGGCATTATAATTACATCTCATGATAAGTTAGCGTATTATCTGCGACTTTTGACAAGTCAACTTCCCATAGAAAGTCAGGTAATTGTTTATCAAGTCAGAAAATGTTCTCACTCAAATTTGACAAGTGTTCTTCTTGATTCAAATAAATACCCCAGTTTGTAACAAGAATTCTGGCTGGGGCTCTAAATGTTTAGTCTAATAATATATTTTAATTTGTTGGCAGTTTATTAGCTCCTTGAAAGATAACTTGAATGCAGAGGTGACATTGGGAACTGTGACGAATGTGAAGGAAGCTTGTGCATGGCTTGGATATACATACCTTTTTATAAGGATGAAAATGAATCCTTTGGTATACGGTATTGGATGGGATGAGGTATAGTCATCTTGATGGCGCATATATATTTATTGTTCGATATTGTTCATGATCATTATTCTTTTGATCTTTGTCTCAGTATATGATGATATCTATAATATTCCAGTATCTCCAAACTATTTTTACTCCTTTAAGCAAGTTTGTGTACTTTGTGATGAAACATCATTGATATATAGTCTGTATCAGATAGAGACAATTAGGGGTGAGCATTATAGACCGCGGACTGGACCGAACCGAAAAACCGGACTGGACTGAACGTATTGTCCGGTCCTCGGTCCACCCTTTTGCTCATCTTCGGTCCTCGGTCTGGTCCGGTTTTTGGACTGTGATCAGTCTTTGGAGAAAGAAAAAAAATCATTCATGGATAACATGAAACAAAATTATGCGACTTTTAAACCCAAAAATCCTTGGTAAGATCGTCTTGTTGCTTTCTTGTTATCCATAACTCACAAATTTGACCAGGTAATTTCTCCAAGATGAAGTAAACTCTACCACTTTATGGTAGATCTTCTCATGCTGAATTCTATAAAATCTAAAATATGGGTGGCAATAATTTTATTGATGTTTGTTGTAAATTTCTGTTACAAAGCTGCTACATATGAATAGAGTAGTTCCACTACAACTTACTAAATTCATATGGGTAAAAACAGTCTGCACTCTGCATAATCATACTGGTTGAGCCAAACACTTGGTGCCACCTTTAGAGTGTTTTCAGCTGCAGTACTTCCGTGGAGTTAGTCTTTTATTTAGGGGAGTGCAATATCCAAAACTACCTGTTCAGCTTTAGGCAGTACTGTAGGTTTTAGTTTCTTTTATTATCGATTTTGGTCTCTTTTCTTGAGAGAAGGAATCACACGCATATATATTTATTTGTTGAGATGTAATAAAGATCTTTCCAAGAGTTGTAATATCTGTTAACTTGTCTTTTAGGCATTTGCATAGAAACTATTTAATTACTATTTTTGTGGTATACATGATAAGTTCTTTTGTGTGATATAGGTTGTTGCAGATCCTTCATTAAGTTTGAAGCAAAGATCTCTTGTTACAGATGCTGCACGTGCTCTTGACAAAGCTAAAATGATGCGGTTCGATGAAAAAAGTGGCAATTTTTATTGCACTGAACTCGGTCGCATTGCTAGTCACTTCTATATTCATTATTCCAGTGTTGAGACATATAATGAGATGTTGAGGCGCCATATGAGTGATACTGAGGTAACAAAGTCTTATCAATCTTCTTGCATAATCTATTGGTTAAGTTTCAATGCTACATACAAATATGCTCATAAAAGCTGCTCTGCATGGCCAAAGGTGTAGGTAGTCATATTTTGCGACAAAACCAATAATGCTCATACAGATAGAGCTAAAGCCTTTATTGCCCTTGTAGAAAACAAGTCTGGTGATTACTAATATTTACAAGGGCGAAGTGCAAGAAACTGCAATGTGTTATCAACGTTTTGTTGTAACCATTAGATGCAACATGCTTGTTTTATTTCCAAATACATACGATTTGTAGCCATTTAATGCAACATACATTCTATTTATTTACCATATAATGCAACAAGTTGCTACTTTGGTAAGAAATGGCAAGTATGTTGCATGAAGTTTTTAAGAAAGTACCTTGCAGGTATCGATCATAGGGGAATACTGCATAGAATTCCTTGCATTTTGCCCTATTTATAATTGCAAATAGAAACAAGGAATATGCATTGCAGCTTACTAGATTGCTCACTTGCTAATTGTTAGACAATCAAAACTTCAGGGAATCAATTTGTTTTTTTCTTCAGTTTTTCTATTGCTTTACAGATTGTTGGCACTTCTGGGAATCTATGCCTTCTTTTTATATTCTTTGGTAGTAGTAACCTTAGCCACGTACATTTTATAATATGGTTAGAACACATGCTGGTTCTAGTGGTTGTTACTTGTTAGTAGTTGAATGGAATCTTAATCATCTGATTACAAGCACACTTGAGTAGAAAAGCCTAAGATGCTACAGCAGATAATGGTTCTTCTTTGATAGTATATCCTTAAAAAACATGTTAGACAAATGGATAGACTTTTATTATGAGAACAAATATATATTTAGTTTGATACTGTAACTGATGGTTTTCATGACCCATTACTTTCTTTTTACAGATAATTGACATGGTTGCTCATTCTTCTGAATTTGAAAATATTGTTGTTCGAGATGAGGAGCAAAACGAGCTAGAAACATTGGTACGCAAAGTATGTCCGTTGGAAGTTAAGGGTGGTCCCACAGATAAACATGGAAAAGTATCTATTTTAATTCAGGTATAGGCTTGGGAAGGCCAAGAACAGTACAATTAGGTTATGAAGACTTACTTCTATGTGATTTGTCTTTATAAAACAATGATTTGGTAATGACGTTTTTTGCAGCAATACATATCTCGAGGGTCTATTGATGCATTTTCCTTGATTTCTGATGCTGTATACATTAATGCGAGCTTGGCTCGTATAATGAGAGCTCTTTTTGAAATTTGTTTGCGTAGAGGATGGTGTGAGATGACTTCATTCATGTTGGATTATTGCAAGGCTGTGGATCGTCAAATATGGCCCCACCAGCATCCACTTAGACAATTTGACAGAGATATATCACTAGAAGTATGTCTACCCATCTCTGTGTTGCTAATAATAATATAGGTGGCAAAATGGGTGGTTGGGTAACGGGTCTTCTCTGTACGCGTGGAAACGGGTTTGGTTGACTTGAATCACCTGTTGTCCAGCATCTCAAGTTTCGTCATCCAAAATTACAATGATTTAGAATGTTCTGTCTTAAATATATACTTCAGTTGACTTTTAACCATGTTGACTCACTGTCTTTAAAGGTTATTTTCTTTATTTTACCTGTTTGAGCCGTTGGAAATTTGAAATTAACCCGAGTCGACCCATTCACAAGTAAATGGGGCGATTTTTGCCACCGTGAGTTGCTATGTTGCCCAGCTTCTGCTGCATCTTATCTTTATCTTGTTTCAGATACTTCGGAAGCTAGAAGAACAAGATATTGATTTGAATCATCTTCAAGATATGCAGGAGAAGGATATTGGAGCTATGATCCGTTATGCACCTGGAGGAAGGGTAAAGTTTATTATTGTTGTTTTTCATTTTCGTATAGCAATCTGAAATTCGCTTGTAAGACTTTTTCTGCTTATTATTTTGAAGGTAGTGAAGCAATATTTGGGATTTTTCCCTTCAATCTTGTTGTCTGCTACAATAAGTCCAATTACAAGAACTGTTTTAAAGGTAATTTTTGATAATGATCCAAGTATTTAAAAGCATTAGATAATTGCAGTGTGTTGATACCCAGCTCCAACTTTCAGGTAGATCTGGTCATAACTCCAGACTTCGTCTGGAAAGATCGCTGGCATGGTGCTGCACAACGTTGGTGGATTCTTGTTGAGGTTCTGTCTTTCATTTACCCTTTTTTTATTTTCAAATACTTTTATTTAACATAAGAAATTTTTGTTTACTTCTATTTAACATATGGAATTTTTTGTTCATATCTTGTAATACCCCCAAACAGGAGTGGCACTAAATAAAAAAATGAGCAGGAAAGATTATAGTTTTATATCCTGCATGGTATTGTTAGTTCACTAGCTATTTGTTGGTCTGTCGAACTGATTTAAGCAACAGTGTCAATTTGAAGAATACGTTATTAGGAGCTGGTATGGATTATTATAAAGTAATGCTAATTGAAAAAGAACAAGAGTGCATGGTGAATCAAGTTTAGGTCTAAATTTGTACTTGTGGATCTATGTAGGAGAGATAGTAATCAGTATTAAAATTCTTTACTTTTTTTTTTAATTTTTCACTATCCAGCGCGTTACAGTCAGACCAGTTTGATCTTATTCTCTTTGACGCTTTCTTGATTCTGAATTTGTTATAAAGCATATATGTGTTCCACTAGGTCCAGCAGTAACTTATTTTCATGTTGTCTATATATCTTGTGGGTTATGCCATGCCTGGATTTATCTCTAAAATTGTAGTTCCGTGTACAAGGTTAGTGTTGAACTTCTAAAGAATTTTTTTATGCAGGATTCAGAGAATGATCATATTTACCACTCAGAGCTTTTTACATTGACCAAACGAGCAGCAAAAGGAGACCCACAAAAGCTTTCTTTCACTTATCGGGAATTACCATTTCATAAGCTCGTCAGTAAGCTGAAGGGTAGAACCAGAAGAACGACGTATGAGCATACCATGTTCAACCGTACCATGAAGATAACGTAAAATCGTTTTAACTGCAGACCAATGATTCTTGGTCGGAGCATGCATATATTGACATACCTTGTTAACAACAAAAGCTATGTCAGGCCGAGATAGGGTAACATATTATAAAGAACCCACTACTTGTCGATATTTTACTGGATTAGAGAAAGTGGTACTGTCATCTAAACTGAGTGAGCTTGAGGTAACCTATGAGAAAGACACTGATTGTAGTTAGAAAGACATCACATTGTAAATAGCTCCAAAATATACTTCTTTTGAGATAGGAGAATGTCGGACACATGCGGAACAATTTCAATACCCAAGAAGTAGTTAAGTGTCCCCGAGATCTTTTAATGCAAAAAAAAAAAAAACCGGAAAAAAAATCCAAGTTGACAAATTATATTGTCGATAGTGCCCTTATTATTACCTGTAACAATGATGTCATCCACGTATACCAGAATGTAAAAAAGTGTGTCTCCACGTTAATAAATAAACAAATATGGATCCTTTTTGGAGCCTTTGAAACCGAGATCGAAGAGAGCCTTGGAGAGGCACTCAAACCAAGCGCGTGAGGCCTGCTTTAAGCCGTAAAGAGACTTATGAAGCAAACATACATGATTTGGTCGTTGTGCATCTATAAAGCCCGAAGGTTGTTTCATATAAACCTGCTCCTTAAGATTTCCATAAAGAAATGCATTATGAATATCTAACTGGCGTAGTGGCCAGTTGTTAGTAACCGCAAGTGATAAAAGAGCTCAAATAGTTGTCGACTTGACAACCGGGCTAAATGTCTCATGAAAATCAATACCTGGTTGTTGCCGAAAACCTTTGGCAACAAATCTTGCTTTGTAACGAGTGATAGCACCATTCTTGTCCCGTTTTAACCTGTATACCCACTTACCATCAACACCATTAGTATTAGAAGCACGAGGTACTAAAGACCACTTTTTCATTTTTCATGAGAGCATCATACTCTTCTTTTATAGCTTGACGCCACTTACACGGAGGAGTTGTTTGGCAACGTAAATGAGTTGGTTCAGTGAAGTAGTGGGAGGACGTAGCACTGATGGTTGTAGGGAACCCATTGTTTTGGGGATTTTACAGAAGATTTGCAGACGTTGCGAGTGATGGGAGGTGGTGGTGGTGTGGGTGGTGGTTGGTTGTGATCTGATGTAGTCGATACGGGAGATAGGTGACACCATTAGAAAATCGAAAGTTTGAGAAGTTGGACTCAAATGTGCAACTAATGATGGAGATGAAATTGATGAGCATGGTGAAGATGGACTTGGATGGTCAATAGTATGAATTACATAAGGTGATTCCAAGGAGTAATAGGGAGATGTTTTTGAAGGGGGTGGGGAATTTGTTTTAGGGATATCAAAGGGAAAATGTGCTTCATTAAAACAAACATGTCGAGCAATATAAAGACGCTCGGTAGAGATATCAAGACAACGATATCCATGATGGGAGGGGCTGTAGCCAAGAAAGACACACGGAGTGGAACGGAAATCCATTTTGTGACGATTGTATGGACGAAGATGGGGAAAACATAGGCACCCAAAAACATGAAGAAAAGAGTAGTCGGGAGACCATTTTGATATATCATGGTTTTCAAAAGTGACCATGTTTGTGATGTGCGAGAGGGCATGCGATTGATTAGGTAAACAGCAGTATCAAAAGCATAATGCCAAAAACGTTGAGGAACACATGCTTGAGCAAGAAGAGTAAACCAGTCCTCTACCAACATGGCGATTGCGACGTTCAACAAAGCCGTTTTGCTCACTTGTATGAGGATAAGATCTCCAATGAATAATTCCCAGCGAAGAGAAAAATAAAGCTAAATTGCAAAACTCACCACCCCAATCAGTTTGAACATTCTTTAATTTTGTGGTGAATTGATGTTCAACCATTTGTACAAATGATTTAAAAGTAGAAATACCCCATCGAATTTGAGCTAAATAAATATCCACTTTAACGAGAATGATGATCAACATGCACAAACATAAAAATCTATGAACCTTCAAACGATAACAAAGGTGCGGGATCCCAAACACACATATACTAAGTCTAATAATGTGACTTTCGAAATCCAGATTTCAAATAAAGGTAGTTTTGAAGATTTTCCCAATGGACAAGAATTGCAAAAACTTGACAGACTTTTATTTGTAACGGGAAGAGAAAAATTAGAAAGCATAGAATGCAAAAGACGTTGATGGGG
Source organism: Tanacetum coccineum (assembly GCA_026074375.1). NCBI lineage: Eukaryota > Viridiplantae > Streptophyta > Magnoliopsida > Asterales > Asteraceae > Tanacetum > Tanacetum coccineum. The sequence continues at coordinate 13,205 of BQNB010114380.1, forward strand.
ATGTCCGAGCCGTCTATGCCAAATGGTTGGGGAAGCTCGTACAGCCGAAAAAGATACTTTATTTTGGACTTTTAGGTTGAGAGAAGAGTAAATGGGTAGAACATGTTAGCTGGGGCCGGTGAGAAGAGTGGTGTGTGTAGACTCGTCTTTTACAACAAAATAAGAAGTGTGAAATTCAAAAAAGACATCATTATCATGACAAAATTTTTGAACAGAAAGGAGATTGTGGGAGATTTCTGGTACATGAAGAATGTTTTTGAGAGAAAACGTCTTTTGTGGTGAGTAAACTTTAGATGAACCAATATGAAGAATAGGAAGACCCTTACCATTGCCAACATGAAGTGCGTCGTCACCATAATATGCCTCTGAATTGTCCATCGCTTCCAAATCAGGTGTCACATGACTATTTGCTCCGGTGTCTGAATGCCAATTTGCAGAAGCATTAGAGGATTGAGCACGGGTATTTGCAAAGTTAGGACATGGCCGAGTTGAATCGTAAAAAGCGTTAACATTAGGCATTGAGATGAATTTGACCAATACTATATCTATTGCAAGTGTCATACACTGTATTTTGGGTGGATGCCCAATCAAATTGACGACCATTATCACGACCTTGATTGTTGTTACCACGAGAGTTGTTGCGATTGCCACGGTTGTTGTTATTGTTACTCATGTTGTTGTTTGATGGGCGAGCACCATAAAAGGCTTGTGGACCATATGGTGCAATGGGTGTACGAGTTTTTTTAAGCATATAATCATGATCACTAAGGAGTGCATGAAGCTTTACTAAATGCAGTTGGACCCTTTGAACGGCATGGGATCGTAGTTTTAAACAAGTTATATTCGTCCACGGAGACCTAATAACAAGCTAACAGAATCTTATCTTTACAGGTTCACCAAAGGTGGCGAGTGCATCAACATAGTTCTGAGCACGATTTAAGTGAAGCATCAAGTTTCATCACGCCGTGCATCTTTATTCTCAAAGTTGTGTTTTTGAGAGTTATTCCCTAGATGGAATGAGGTGCATACGCCTTTTTAAGGGACAACCAAAGATCACGAGAAGTTGTACCTTGAACATGGCGAAAAGATGCTTCTGAGATTGTAGAGATGATTAGCATACGAACGTGGGCATCGTTGGAGACCCAAATTGGATAATTGGGGTTTCTTGGAGCAGTGGCACCATCGTAACGGATAAGTTTTTGATGGACACGTATTAAACATTCCACAATAACCCATCAAAATTGTTTTGTGATGAGTATGGTTCAATCATAGTTTTTTCATAACCATAATTTGTCGATGAAGGTAAATGCGAACTTACCAGATTGTTAGCTTTTATGACCGTGGTGAAAGCTGGAATCATAGCCATAGTAATATTCCTCTTTTTTTTTTTTTTTCCGTAACCCTAATTTTTTTTTTACTGATGAACAGTAACTTCTGTGAATAGTGATCGATGAACGGTAAATCGGTGAATAGTGACCGGTGAACAGTACTCGGTGAACAGTTTTTTTTTTGGTTTCTTACGACTTCAACCGGCGGCGGCAACGACGAGGTGATGAGAAGTGTGGGGTTGTTGTGGCGGCTGAAAAGTGACCGGAATTGTGTCGGAAAAAAAAATTGTTTAGGGTTTTGGCTCTAATACCATATAAAACCTCAAAGGGTATATATTATTGTAATTGTAATTGTGTTTTGTACATTGGATTGTATATGTATTTAGGGTTTTTCTAACATGTGCCCCAGGGGCACATGTTAAGGTGGGGACACGGGCTGTGTGTCACAGCCTGATTGGTCAGCAGTTATTGTTATTAATCATTATCAGGCCCCACAAATAACTGCTGGCCAATCAGGCTGTGACAGATTCGCGCTAGATATATATCTAGCGGCGAAGGCGTGGTTTGGCCCGACAAAAGTCGGCGCTCGATAGAGAGGACCGAATCCCCTCCTATCACTTGCTCCGGATGATAGGGGTAGGGAACCCCTTGTGGGGGCTGATTCGATGGACCTGCCTCGTCCCCTTGGGGAGCAACATGAGTCGCAGGCGGCACATAAAAAAAAAACAGAGTTCAATCCAGTCCAGATTACCGGCGATGTCACCGACAGTGCCCGTGTCTGCGACCTCGCCCGCCCAGCTGTTGTTAGGCCATTCTTCCAACAACACATCTATCTCGAAGGTAAGAATCCAATACTCAGAGCCCGAGTGGCCGGTGAAGGTCCGAAGAGAAAAGAGACTTCCTTCCTGACTATCCAAGAATTAAAAAAGGGGGGGGGGGGGGAGATGACTCTATGCTTGAGGGAGGAAGAGCCTAAATTCTCCCACTAACATGTGCCATGAGGCACATGTAGAAAAACCCATGTATTTATACTAATACTATAGCTTACAGACTAAGCAACCTATCATAACCTAATGGGTACGGCCCATCTATACAATTTGGCCGGCTCATCTAGTTTGTTCTAACACATCTGGATAATTTTCTTCCGAACTTAAAAAACGTGCGGGGGGACAAACTTTCTCCAACTGCCATATTTTCAAATTCTTCTGTTTAACATAAGAATTTTTTGTTTATTTATATTTAACATAAGAAATTTTTGTTCATATCCTTGTAATACCCCAAACAGAGTGGCATTAAATAAAAAACCGAGCAGGAAGATTATATTTTAAAATCCCGTATGGTATCGTAGTTCACTACCTATTAGTTGTACTGTCCGAACTGATTTAGGTAGCAGTATCAATTAAAGAAATACTTTTAGGAGCTGGTATGCATTAGCAGAAATGATGCAAATTGACATAAAGACCAACACTGCATGTGTAAATCAAGCTAGGTCCTAAATTAGAACTTTGTAATCTAGTGAGGAGAGATAGTAATCAGCATAAAAATCTTTTAGTTTTTTTTAATTCTTCAGTGTAATCCACATCCAGCACGTTTCAGTCAGACCAGTTTATCTTATACTCTTTGATGCTTCTTGATTCTGGATTTGTTAGTATCCACTAGGTCCAGCAGTAACTTTATTTTCATGTGTCTTGATATCTTGTGGGTTATCTCATGCCTGATTTATCTCTAATTTGTATTCCGTATATAAGTTAGTGTTAACTTCTAATGAATTTTTTTTATGCAGGATTTCAGAGAATGATCATAATCTACCACCCGAGCCTTTTTATCATTGACCAACGAGCGCAAAAGGAACCCACAAAAGCTTTCTTTCAATGTTCCAATATTTGAACCACATCCCCCTCAGTACTATATTCATGCTGTTTCTGATTCTTGATTGCAAGCTGAGGCTTTCTACACGATATTCTTTTTAAGAACCTTGCACTGCCAGGGTTAATAAGCAACTTAAATTACATAAGGTTCATGATATTTTTAATAATATGTTGAAGGTTTCTTATATGGTTATGTTTTCAAGCCATACAACAACACAGCATGAACTTCTGCCTGAAGCCACTTCCCTGTGACAGCACTTGGCAACAATGCCTTATGAAGAATTGTACTGATTTTCACTACTATCAATCCATTCAACCCAGGTATGGCTTGTATATAGCTGTGAAGTCAGCATGCTGGTTATCACCACTTTACGCATTTATGTCACTGACCGCTTTTATTGATACTCGGCAGGCTTCCCAAATTTTATATCACAAAACAGAACAACAGTCTCTAGACTCACTCCTACTGGAAGTGGGAAAACTATATCTGCAGAGCAAGCTATGCTTCATTTATTTAATACAGCCCCTGATATGAAGGTAAAGCTTTAACTGTTGTGTAAATTCGCTTTAACTGTTGTGTAAATTCCTTGGATTCACTTATTAGGTTGTAATTTCACTATCAGCTGCTTGACACCAATAAGTGGGTTAGCCTATTGATGGCTCACCAATACAGACCAGATAATTGGTCTTTTTTTGGTCCAGACTCCAGAAAATTACTTCTATGAAGGTAGACATTTTAAATTAAACCACGTACAAGTCAAATACTGCACAATCACTGCATATTAATGGGACAAACGGCGTAACTATTAGAAATGAATAGCTATAAAGTGTACATATAGTTAAAAATTCATTCACATATGAAGCTGGGTTTTCTAGTTTTTATCTCGAGATCAGTTTGTTCAATGGTTCCCCATATATTGGAAAACCAAAGTTCTCATTTGTGGCTCACTCAACTTTGCAGGTCATTTATATAGCACCTCTGAAAGCCATCGTTCGAGAAAGAATGAATGATTGGAAGAATGGCCTTGTCTCTAAACTTGGAAAGAAGATGGTAAGTAAACTTCTTAAGTCTTTTTACAAATGATAATTGTTTGATTTTTATACAATATTTTGTTTGATGGCGGTTTCACTGGAAAACAGCTACGAAATTTGGTGTAATGGTAGCATCACTAAAAAACTCTTTTCAGTTTCTTAGTGTTTACTATGTTTGACTGGAAAAATCGTTTACTATCTGCCATACATGAATTGATATTTCACATGCTGCTCTATCAGGTTGAAATGACTGGTGATTACACGCCGGATATGATGGCACTCATGTCAGCAGATATTATAATATCAACTCCTGAAAAGTGGGATGGTATTAGTCGTAATTGGCACACTCGAAGCTATGTCACAAAGGTTAGTTTCTTACCTTATGTTCAACTTACAGCAGAGTTGGATATCATTCTTTGATTCAAAAGTTGTTTTCTATTTCTGTTGGCAGGTTGGTCTTATGATTTTAGATGAGATTCACCTACTTGGAGCTGATCGTGGGCCTATTCTTGAGGTATTCATGTAGTAGCTTATATAGGACAGTCTTTAACTGCATTCATTGTACATAATGTTCATGTTAAGTTGGCCTCTCGATGAGTTCTACTTTTTGTATCGACTTCATTGAATCTGCCAAAGCACTTAAAATATAAGGGTTTGCTTTTGCAATTTTTACTTTCATCATTACATGCATGCGTATAGCCACATATGTACACTTTTTTTTATCAACTTCATTGAATCTGCCAAAGCACTTAAAATATAAGGGTTTGCTTTTGCAATTTTGACTTTTCATCATTACATGCATGCATATAGCCACATATGTACACGCGTACACACACGTCATAGACCAACCCATGGCAATGTAACAAAAATGGCTTGCGTGGCTATTTTTGGAGTTGATGGTCTCCCAACCATTTATAAAGCCTTTATAATAGAGGCTTCCACTTTAAGCACCAAGATAAGTATCAGGAACATCCTGATCTTTAAAATTATATGTGAATCAACTTTTACATGATCAGGTCTAATAACTGGTGGATAGTGAACCTTTTTGACAGATGACTGTGCTTCGTACATGGACAGTTAGTTGTTCGTGGTGAACATATTTTCATGGTAGACTGACAATAGGAGCTGTTTTATTTTGATGCATTAAAAAGATTATCATCCCTATGTCTACCTTCCTGATAAATTGCTGAAGAGCAATATCCTCAAGGAGTATGTTGGCAACACATACTGTTGTGTCATCTCATTTGTTAGAATCAGTGCAGTTTAGTGGAAATTTATGTTTGTAAATGTGAGCTTCATGTCATGTATCCTGCATATATCTCTTTTGGGATTATTGCTTTACTTATCTCGAATTGGTTACCAGGTCATCGTCTCAAGGATGAGATACATATCATCACAAACGGAGCAGCCAATTCGGTTTGTTGGCTTGTCAACAGCACTAGCAAATGCCCAGTGAGTTATTTTGTTCATGAACCTCTAAGATAAAATTTGAACTTTTTCTTATGTTCCATAATATGTTTACAACATTGATGCAATTTTACTAAAACTATCCATTACAGATCAACAAATCAGCTAATTGGCTAAAATGTTTATTCACTGATAATGATTTTGAAACATGTCCTACTCAAACATGCATTTTTGTTTGAAACAGTATTTGATTAAAGCTCGAGGTCCCTGAATCAAACACGGCATGCATTACTTTATGCAGTGTCAAACCTTATGCTGAATCAATAAAAACCTTATGTTTTATGTTTTTATGTTAGAATGTGTGTTTATTCAATGGTACCGCTAGTCCTTTTAATAATGGCATGGGTTGTTATATATTCTTTTCCCTGAGCTGTTTAATGTAATTCCAACTTTGTTATGTCTGCTTAGAAATCTGGCTGACTGGTTGGGAGTTGAGGATATTGGTCTGTTCAATTTCAAGCCAAGTGTGAGGCCCGTGCCTCTTGAAGTTCATATACAGGCAAGTGATGTTTTTTTTTCAGCTATATTTAAGTTTCACCCGTTGCTGATAAATATTCATGCTTAAAAATACACATACACAAGATATTCCTTAACTAGTCACAAGTTAAGCATATTTCAGAGGGCTAATTGTATCAAAAGGTAAACGACTTTGGTTTGCATTTTGTTACGAGTAACCAGCTTATTTTATGCTAGGAAAAATCTGTCAAAGTTTAAAAAAATTGATACCGGGTAATTTTCAACCATAACATCATGCAATTGGCATCTTTTTGCCACTCCAAAGCCCAGCTTTTTGCCATATGGAAATTTAACATGATTTTTACAATTTTAAAGTTTGAGGGGTTAGTTGTAATTTTTGAACGTAGGTTTATTAATTCTTAAAAAGCGAAAAAATCCCCGATACCCGATCGAGATCTCCTATAGCCGAAGGTGACTCCCGACGGGGATGGGGGTGGGGACCGGGGATCGAGGATGGAGATGCGAAATGCAATCCCCGTTATCCCCCGGCCCGTTGACATCCCTAATGTTGGGTAACAATCTGTTTTTTACAACAAAGAACAATTATTTAGTAGTTGTATTGTATATCTTCATTTTCTCAAATGAAATTATATTCAAGATGATAAACTTGTTGGTTTATGTACCATCTTCATATGCAGACATATACTAGGTTTATTAATTCTTAAAAAGCGAAAAAATCCCCGATACCCGATCGAGATCTCCTATAGCCGAAGGTGACTCCCGACGGGGATGGGGGTGGGGACCGGGGATCGAGGATGGAGATGCGAAATGCAATTTCTCGTTATCCCCGCTCGTGTGGACATCCTAATGTGGGTAACCAGCAAGCGTTATGTGTTCTGACCAACGAAGAACAATTGGAAGTTCAGAAAATATTGCGAGAAACACCTTTTCCGATGACGTCCCATTTGTCATAATGGGCTAAATTCAGTTGAGTGTTAAAGTTGTGAATATCATGAATCCACTCATCCTAGAAAGGGCTTCTTTATAATAATTTGTTCTCTTATTGTGTTACCATTTTCTTGATATGAAAGTTGCTGCTTAGCCGATCTTCATATTTATGCTCTACAACTCTGCTATTGGTAGAGGAGAAATTGAAGCCCACATTTTTGTTTGATATCTTACTCAGAACCCAAAATTAGAAAGGATACGAATGGTTTTTCACTTTTATAATTATTATTCTATTCTTGGTTAGAAGTTAAGAGGCTTCTATTTTGTTATACAAAGAAGTCTAATGGGACTAGTATAGCGAAGAGCAGAAATGTGCATATAGTTGCACTCTATTGGTTTTTGTTTTTTAGTTGAACAAGAATTATAACTCGAGTTTTCTCTCAGATATGTATCCAGTTTTTTCTATTCTGGACAAAAAGCACAAGACTTTCCATTCGTATTACTAAAATTTCTTATGTTAAGTGTCACATCAAATTTTCAGGGATATCCAGGGAAATTCTACTGTCCAAGAATGAACAGCATGAATAAGCCTACCTATGCTGCCATTTGCACACATTCCCCTACAAAGCCAGTTCTAATTTTTGTTTCATCTCGTCGGCAGACAAGGCTCACTGCATTGGACCTCATTCAGGTATTTCAATTGATCTCTTGAGTGACAGCTCCGGTTTACACTATTGACTTAACTATGCATTAATTTTTGGATCTTTGGCAACATGAAGTTTGCAGCTGCAGATGAACATCCAGTACAGTTTCTGGCCATGCCAGAGGAAGCACTGCAGATGGTTCTTTCTCAGGTTACTGATCAAAATCTGAGGCACACTCTACAATTCGGTATTGGGTTACATCATGCAGGATTGAATGACAAAGATAGATCTCTGGTTGAGGAACTCTTTGCAAACAACAAGATCCAAGTAATAATCATTCACCTTGGTTCTCATTATATTTAATATAAGTTTATCTTTGATTATTTATCTGACAAGCAACTAAGCATGCATTGAGTTATGCTGTGTGCTCTTTAGAGTACCTTATTATATGTTTATCTAATGGATCATTACTGTTTCAGGTGTTGGTTTGTACAAGTACGTTAGCGTGGGGAGTAAATCTTCCGGCTCATCTGGTTATAATTAAGGTCAGTTTTCCCGTCTGTATTTGTTAGTCTTTCCTAAAAATTAGAGTTTCCTAAAAATTAGAGTTTCTTGGGAAGGTGCTCATGATACTTATCCTCATGACCATAAGATAGCTGTCTGTTGCAACTGTTCAAAAATAGTTAATACAGTATCATTCAATTTGACTACCAGGAGCATCAACAGTTATTCTAGTTAAAGGCAGAAAGTGGTCGGGTTGAGTAACGGGTAGTTTTTGTAAGTAATGTAGACTCAAAAGTGCTCTTTATGAATGAAT
>BQNB010114381.1:0-20393 GCA_026074375.1 Tanacetum coccineum
TATTATAGCTCGTAGTTTAATAGTTAATCGTATGATTTTCGGTTTTGAACCGGGTACTAATACCCGGTTCTTTGTAAGAACTATATATATACCTCTTCCAACTTTGGAAGAGGTAGCTAGTCATTATTCATTTCCATTTTACACATAGAGCTTTCTCTCTCTAGAAATTATCTCTCCATTTGTTTCTCTCTCTAGAAACTAGCCAAATCCAAGAATCATCATCCGGGCTGTGAAATATGATATCATACAAGTTTCCACACAGATGATAACGAATTCATAGAGCTCGACACGTAACAGAAAGTAAAAAGGTAGAACTTAAAGACCAGCTAAACAAAAGTGCTTCCCGGGAGACAACCCGATCATTTTAATTGTTTTCGCATTTTAATTGTTTGTTGCACGAGTCTGTCTTCCCAGACACTCTATACGGCGTATCGAAACCCTCTGGATACGGCGTATAGACGTGTCTGGACGTTATCAGTTTTTTTAAAACTTAATATTTAATTTCCAGTATTTTAATTGTTTTTACAGGAACCATACGGAGTATCCTAAGGTTTGGGATACGTCGTATTGATCCCTGTACAGTTGTGTGTTTTGATTGTTTTCTTGTACCATTATAGCGAGATAGAATTTGCACTTGTCTTTTAATCTTTTATACAGGACCTTGCTGAAACTATGATATGGTATATTCTGAAAATGACACGTGTTGAACTTATCCGGGCATTCTGAAGCCCTAGTCAACACACTTTTTGCTCAAGAACTTATCATGGAGAATTATCACAAGCAAAACATCAGGGAGTTTTCCGTTCTAATTCTATTTTCCCTTATTATTTAATTGTTTTATCTATACAACGAGAACGTTGTATAATTTAAGTAGGGGGATGGAGAATTAGAACGTACTTGTCTTTTTTTTACAAAATAACATGCAAAGTACTTAAAAACGGCCAAAATTAAAAAAAATAGCATGACTATTGTAAAAATCACTAGTTATATTACCTTGCGCACTATAATCCTTGATACATATTGTGAGAATTAAGCCTATTTCGTTTCCAACTGTTTACTAAAAATTCCACAAAATTATGAGTGTGCCGGTGATGTAGTGGACTTTAGAACTTGGCCTGTTATATCACTCGAGACCGTAATTATTAATACTATGGATTTAGATGGAGGAACATGTTCAACTGATAAATTTCTAGAATTAAACCCAATAGCCTACATGTTGTAAAATTAACTAACTACACTGGTTAGTTAACTCCCGTGTAACCCTTTTATTACTCTCATTTTTAGAGTAAATCCCCTAGAACAACCTGTTGAGCCATTCTTTCTTTTTCTACACCATATTATATGATATTCGTACAGCCCTTCGCACCTTAGCCTACAGTGTAGATTAAGCCTATTTTAATCAAAGCTAGTTGCTTTCGTGTAAAGTTTTGTATTTCCCGTGTCAAAGTAAAATTTTTCTATCTCTGTAATGGTCAGGAAATTACACAATGCAATGGGAAAAATATATAGCTCGTAAGTTTCGCTACTTTCACGATTATGAATTATGTCCGAAGAAGAAGTATTACAAGGAAAGATTTATCCAACACAATTATGATATGAAGACACCGAGCTTTAATGATGTATTGTTTTAAAAAAAAGAGAAAAAGCAAAAAAAGAAGGAAGAAACATAGTCGGTTCAAAAGAAGTTTATACCGAAGGAATTACTTGGAAGGATTGATTATTCGTTGATACGTTACAAAAATCAACGATGTAAAGTCTTGTAAAAAGTGGCCGATATCACCACTTAAATATTCTGTAAAAGTATGTAAAGAGCAGATGTAAAGGGAAGTTTGACCATTATGGGAACCCAACTTAGGTTGTCTTAGTCATTTTGTATCTAAGCATTTGTCTATATGTTCAAGTCTTTATCATGGAAACGGTCAGGGGAAGTTACTATAAGCTACCGTTACCTTATTGATGCTTAATCTATTTGTTTTGTGAATTTTATTTAACACCCATTTTTCTTCCCATTCCTAGCAACTAACCTTGGGTTTTACTCGAACAAGGTTGGATTGGGTCATGCATGTCTATTCCGTCGTTACGGCCATGTATGCATGATTTAGCCGCCTTGTTGGTTTACGACTTTCGGTGAAAGTTAGAAGCTCCCTACCCTATATCATTCTTCATCCTAACCGCTGGTTAAACATGAACAGGGATGTGATAGGATTGTATATGTCTATTCCGTTGTTACGGCCGTGTATGTATGATAACCAGCGCCTTGTTGGTGGGTACTTATGGTGAAATATTTGTTAAATGAATCAACCTAAGCCTTCTTAACCCAATTTATCTTTTGACTTGTTTCTCCTTAGCTTTAGCGGTGGAGATGTGTATCCTTGCCAAGCCTATGATACGAAACTAATCACGACCGAGCAATTGAGCATACTACTTAAATGTTGCACCTTGGATTAGTTGAGTGATCTTAGTGTTTTTCATTTCACTATTTCGTGAGGAGCTTGTGTTGATCCTAATCAATAGATCTTTAACTCCTTAGCTTGTAAGGTTTAGTACTCTTGGATAAATCCAAAAATACTAAGAATGAAACTTTGATTTGAATGATATAAACTATGCGGAAACTAGTTTATATCACTAATGAAGTCTTCTTAATGAATAAGATAAAATATGTTTTTGAACACAAAGATATAATCAAAACACAACAAGCTTCAATATATTAATACGATCACTCTGACTTAGTGATAGGGTTTACAACCTTGAAGCTATGAACTCTATGGAAAACTGAGATGGAAAACTTATATGTAACTTCACGACCTAGGATCTCCTTTTATACACCAAGGAGTCCTTTACAAGATAACTACAAATCTTTTTAAGATCTTCTATAATTCTAAACATATACATATCTTTCTATTGAATATAGAATATACACCATAAATAACTCCATGCATATCTTGTTACGTGTCTTTGTCTTCAAAACCTTCAGCAGTATTAAGTCCTTCACTAGCAGTACAAACTAACACTAGCAGTACTAATATTATACTAGCAGTACTAACTCAGTTAATATTGTTAGTTCTATTTCCAGCAGTACTAATCTTTGAATATTTATTCCCAACAACTTGGTTATGTACAGGTGATTAGGACAAAACGATGCTTAAACAAAAAATCCTTAACTTCGGTTGGGACACATTTTCATAAACTAAAACTTTTTCTAAAGTCTACTTGAGGACAAGTAGGATTCAAGTGGGGGGATATTTGATGACATCAAATAATGTCACTTTATTATATCATTTATCCCATCTGTTTTTCCCACTTTTATATAATTATTGCATAATTTGGAACTTAATTGCTTTAAAGTTAGTAATTCAGGAGTGTTTTGTGAAGACAAGCTAAAAGGCGCATAATTTGGTACTTAAAAGGCAAAGATATTTGAAGATTACTGATTTCTGACCAATACGCCGTATCCAACAAAAGAGATACGGCGTATCAGCGCCTGACTTCACAAGAAAACGCGTTTGACCAATTCCCAATACGGCGTATCCCTCCTGTCTACATACGCCGTATCCATGAAGATAACTATTCGAAGATACAGTAAATCAAGTAAATTGGGAATGATATCACTGATTTATTATGAACGTAGCACGCACTCCAAGGAATCCAGCCCAATATGCCGTATCGACCTTGCCACATACGGCGTATCAAGTCTTTTTCAAACACTATAAATAGAAGACTTAAAAACGGGTTTTCAGTGTGTAATATCATATTCTTTATACCATACTCATTAAAGACGAATTTTAGAAGAGAAGATCAGCCACAAAGGTCAAGCATTGATCACGAATCCATAAAAGACATCGTGTAATTTTTACTCTCTTAATAAATTCTCTACAAAACACAAAATCCCTATTTTCTCCTTTTACACACAAAACTAGAAAACAATTTTATTTTGTTTTCCCCGTTTTCCTTTTATGACACCCATATCTGTTTTCCCCTTATTTCCTACGTTTTATATGTTTTTATAAGTTTTTTGATGTTTATGTACGCTTTCGTCCTTTTTTTGCGATTTCGTCTGTTTTTTTGCGATTTCGTCCGTTTTTTTGGGATTTCGTCCGTTTTTTACGATTTCGTCCGTTTTTACGATTTCGTCCCTTTTTTTACTTTTTCGTTCGGTTTTTACGATTTCGTCCCTTTTTTACGTTTTCGTCCGTTTTTTTACGATTTCGTCTGTTTTTTACGATTTCGTCCATTTTTTTCGATTTCATCCGTTTTTTACGATTTCGTCCGTTTTTTTACGATTTCGTCCTTTTTACGATTTCGTCCGTTTTTTTATGATTTCGTCCGTTTTTTACGTTTTCGTCCGTTTTTTTACGATTTCGTCCGTTTTTTTACGATTTCTTCTGTTTTTTACGATTTCATCTGTTTTTTTACGATTTCGTCCTTTTTACGATTTCGTCTGTTTTTTACGATTTCGTTTGTTTACGATTTCGTCCGTTTTTTTACGTTAAAGAAAGGACGAAAACGTTAAATAAAGGACGAAATCGTAAAAAAAGGACGAAATCGTAAAAAAACTGACGAAACGTAAAAAAATGAACGAAAACGTAAAAAAGGACGAAATGGTAAAAAAACAGATGAAAACGTAAAAAAACAGACGAAATCGTAAAAAAACAAACGAAATCGTAAAAAAAACGGACGAAAACATAAAAAAGCGGACGAAAACGTAAAAAACAGACGAAATCGTAAAAAAACGAACGAAAACGTAAAAAAACGGACGAAAACGTAAAAAAACGAACAAAATCGTAAAAAACAGACTAAATCGTAAAAAAACGGACAAAAACGTAAAAAAGGGACGAAACGTAAAAAAACAGACGAAATCGTAAAAAACGGATGGAATCGTAAAAAACGGACGAAATCGTAAAAAAAAGACAAAATCGTATAAAAACGGACGAAAACCTTAAAAAAAGGACGAAATCGTAAAAAACAGACGAAATCGTAAAAAAAAACGGATTAAAACGTAAAAAACAGACGAAATCGTAAAAAAACATACGAAATCGTAAAAAAAGACGAAAACGTAAAAAAGCGGACGAAAACGTAAAGATACGGACGGAAACGTAAAAAAACGAACGAAAAGGTAAAAATACAGACGAAAACGTTAAAAAACCATTACATAAATAAGATTCACCCGGTAGCCCATTTATCCCATTAGTGCCCGTTTTGGCCCGTACCCGTTTTGCCTGATGCCCGCGCCCGCCCGTTTTGCCTCCTCTATTTTTGTGTTTCTAATACGTATTTATATTATTACAAAAGTAAATAAAGAATTGAGATAGAAACAACAACACTTAAACATGTATTCTAGTTTTGTAAAATGGAAAACACAAACACATCGCGTTTTCCAAATTTTCAATTGTTTTGTGGAGATGGAAACCCCCTCCTTTTTCCAACAAAACACGAAAAAAAAAATGTTAGGAAAATGTTTTCCAACTAAAGGCAACCTTAATTTGCTTCTTTTTTTGTTTGATGATAAGTTAACTGGTTATAACTTACATGTAAGTAATTAAGTTTGTGGATTTTTTTTTCTTGATTTTGTTATACCCATATCACAAAAAGTAAGGAATTGTAGAGTATGGGTGCATTATTTGATGCACACAAACTGTTTGAGAAAATGCATCATTGAAATTTAGGTGTTTTTTGTGTAAAATTGTTTCGTTTCACTTTTATGTTGTTTTCACTCTTTGTTCATGTCATTTTTTGCCTACTGGACTCTTCTTGCTTTGGGGTCCCAATGTAATTGTAAATCATTGTGGTTTGTAATTTCAAATTTCACAATCATACGCTTTATCTTTGTAAAGAGATGCACCAAACTCAAACTTTTGAATCTATATTCTTCATGATGTTTCGTCTTCTATGTGTTTTGACTATATTAGTTGTTTAAGTTTCGTAGTTACTTTGAGTTTTAAAGTATGATTGTTTATGTTTATTATTAGGGCACTTAGCAAATTTCATAGAAGACATGATTGAGATTTGGTGAAAATTATTGAGGTGAAAGTTCTCTATTGTTTCTCTCTTTCTCTGTCACTAGCTCCACCACCTAAGCAAGCAATAGTCATGGTCATATGAAAATGAACTATATCATTGAAATTCGATTGTAGGTGGTTAAAATGTGAATAATTAAATCATTCACTTAGTAATTGGTACATATTTGTAAGCCAAGGATTTCATTTCTAAGCCAAATGATAGTTTTGTGAGGATATGCCATTAGCTTCTTATATAACCCTTAAGTGTAAGAACTCCATTTCATGACGTGGTTTCAAAATATATCAGCTTAATTTTCTTTTAAAAAATAATATGATATAGCAGCTTAATTTTCGTTTAAAATAAATAATATATGAGTAGTCTATTGGATTCATGGTAAGATGCCAATTTTGTTCATGTTGTGTTCTTAAACTGGGTATAGCTGAATAACTCTAGCCATGTATGATGATTTTCTTTCTGCAGACTACAAAATATATGGAGAAAATACAACTGTACACGAAGTATGCAACACCAATGGTATATAGTTATGAGGTAAAGTTTTGATTCTTAGCTTTATTTTATACCTATTAGACTATAAATTTGGTATTACATCCGTAAAATTCTACATATGACATGAAGTTGAATAAAATGTGAGAAGTAATTCCCAAGTTAAATGTGCCAAAACTGCTGTAACACTAATCTAAATGGTTATGTTTTCATGAGCTGGATAAAGCATTGAAAGGAATGTGTGTGGATGTACATTTTTGTCGTCAACACATGAAGCCTTATAAGCAAAATGAGGCTGATTTTGTTATTAACAGAAATATAACTTTATCTCAATATTCGAGGCCACAACAAACTCTTTGCTAGATAGCTTCTCAGGATTGAAGAATGTAAGGAGCTATTTGAGGATGTCTATAGGGTTCATATGGTTTCAGTTTATGAATTTAGATCTTATAAGAGTATGTCATGCGCAAAGTTGCTTTAGTTATTATTATTTTTGAATTATGAGATGTTATTTGGCGTCGTGAAAATTAGAGAGCTAACAGTCATATTTTTTGGACTTAGAAAGGCTGCAGCGAGCTCAAGAATTTAGGGATGTTGGAGCAGAATAATGGAACTCATTATTGTTTCTTTGATTTTTGAACTCATTATTGTTTCTTTGATTTCTTGCAACTCTAAAATCAGGAAGACTTCATAAGTATTAGAAGCAATCTTAATCAGCTTGTGTAAGAGCAAGATAAACAAAGCAGTCTTAATCAGCTTTTGCAGATAATACAAGCAAATACTTTGTAAAAGCACTACACGACGAACAACCAAACCCCATAGATGTAAGTTTTTTCAACTAGCACTTTTACTTGCGAACTGAGACTGTAGGATTTGGGTTGTGTAATATCTCAAATGGGTCAAAACAAGATTGAGCTAAAAGAGAATATTAAACATACAACTCTCCAAAATCTTATTATGATAATACTGTTTTTTTAGTCGGCATATACTCATCGACTATTTATAAAATTTTTGATACTTAAAAAGTAAGTGTTTTGCTTTATCTCAATATTCGAGGCCACAACAAACTCTTTGCTAGATAGCTTCTCAGGATTGAAGAATGTAAGGAGCTATTTGAGGATGTCTATAGGGTTCATATGGTTTCAGTTTATGAATTTAGATCTTATAAGAGTATGTCATGCGCAAAGTTGCTTTAGTTATTATTATTTTTGAATTATGAGATGTTATTTGGCGTCGTGAAAATTAGAGAGCTAACAGTCATATTTTTTGGACTTAGAAAGGCTGCAGCGAGCTCAAGAATTTAGGGATGTTGGAGCAGAATAATGGAACTCATTATTGTTTCTTTGATTTTTTGCAGTGGATTTGTGATTATACGAGTTACTGATTCATTTATGGATGACGAGAGAACTTGAAGATGTGATTCTTGCAACTCTAAAATCAGGAAGACTTCATAAGTATTAGAAGCAATCTTAATCAGCTTGTGTAAGAGCAAGATAAACAAAGCAGTCTTAATCAGCTTTTGCAGATAATACAAGCAAATACTTTGTAAAAGCACTACACGACGAACAACCAAACCCCATAGATGTAAGTTTTTTCAACTAGCACTTTTACTTGCGAACTGAGACTGTAGGATTTGGGTTGTGTAATATCTCAAATGGGTCAAAACAAGATTGAGCTAAAAGAGAATATTAAACATACAACTCTCCAAAATCTTATTATGATAATACTGTTTTTTTAGTCGGCATATACTCATCGACTATTTATAAAATTTTTGATACTTAAAAAGTAAGTGTTTTGTGTGTCAACCTGACATGACCCGTTTCAACCCGAACCTGTTTTTACCCATGACCAACCTGCCGATTTTGCGGTGTTTGTAACGACATTTTGTTTAAGTTGTTACGTCTTTATTGAGGCCTATGCATTTTATTCTTTTGTAGGTTTATGAAGCAGCTTTAAAGATTCTACAATCATCTGCAATGGTTTTTTAATACTACCTCCGTCCTAAAATAAGTGTTCAGTTTGACTTTTCAGAGTCAAACTGGTTCAACTTTGACCTTAAACATCTTTGTGTGTGTTATATA
Source organism: Tanacetum coccineum (assembly GCA_026074375.1). Taxonomy (NCBI): domain Eukaryota; kingdom Viridiplantae; phylum Streptophyta; class Magnoliopsida; order Asterales; family Asteraceae; genus Tanacetum; species Tanacetum coccineum. The sequence continues at coordinate 8,583 of BQNB010114381.1, forward strand.
ATACTTGATGCAAAATATATGAATGTATTGTGTTTTAAGTGTATTTTTTATTGGTATAATTATTATCAAGTGTTATATAACACAAAAATATATATTTAAAGTCAAAGTTGAACCAGTTTGACTCTGAAAAGTCAAACTGGACACTTATTTTGGGACGGTGGGATTAATGTTTTTTTCATCTTTCAAGACTGATGTTTTCTTTAATATAATGATCAACCTTTTAATTTACAAATTTGGAGAGTTGTTTTGCGGATAAGATCTTAAGCTAGAACAATGTGGTCCTGGAATATGAACCAGTTTGAGCTATCGGAATTAGAAGCCACTCACCACTATATGTTCACAGAGGGCATTGCTAATGCAAGTTTAACCATTTATTGTATGCTTTGAGAGCACTGTTGAAGTTATTGTATGTTTTGAGCACATTCTTTGGAGTAGACGTGTTATTAAAGTTAGAGTTGTTAATAAATTTTGCAATATTCAAACATTTTCACAGTTTGATATTGAGTAGTTGTGATTCATTTTGTCGCTATACTGAATGGGCGAAAGTGGATGGGAAGGCAAAAAGGCTTAGATGTTTTTGGTAAATTTTGTAGCAGATTATGTTTGGAGCATTTGATTAATATGTTCAATGTAGTATGTTGGTTTACTTTGAATTCTGAAAAGATTTTGATGGTTTACTTTGAATTTTGAAAATGATTTTGATGTTAAGTCATCAATTTTGAAAATAACATTTTTTTCAAAAATTAATTATACAATCCGTGTAATACACAGGTGATGAGCTAGTAGATATATAAAGAAGACTTTGTACTTGTGATTGTATCATGTGTAAGTAACTTTTTAATTCCTATTTCAATAGTGTTATTTGTAAGGCAAAAGGGATGCATAACTCCTGATTTTAACCTTTTGATTATTCCATTAAGTGTTACATAAGCATAATTGATTTTCTAGGAATATTAAATGATTCTTATAGCTTTAGTGAATTTCTGGATGGTGGTTACAAGTTTAAAAAATGTATGCTAAAACTAACACAATTCCCATAATAAGAAAGCGTGTAAACTAAAATGTTTAAGACTTTTAGAGATATCTCAAATGATTTATAGGGAATATATATAAGGTATAAGCTAACACTTAAATCGAACATTACAATCTTATGTGAACTTATATTTTGTGATCTCCCGAGGTGTTAATGCACTTAGCATTTCGAATTTTCAATATATATAACAAATCAATATGCAAATGATTCAGAGTATTATCTTTGTGTATAAGAAAAGCTCTCCAATAACTCTTTATACTTCTTCCTCAAAAACTTCACCTTCATCCTCAAAACTTTCATGTCTACTTCTTCCTATTTTTTCCATCCCATATAACATTGACCTAAACTTTGATGCCCCCTGAAATTTGATACTCTGGCCCGTTGCTCAGCTCGCCCGGTGCCAGGGCCGGCCCCGAGTAAGATATCAGATCTGTGTTTATAATGATAGCTATTGATGAAGTTTCCATAACAAGTAAGTGTAAGTGTCTGAATTAAATTCACACTTTCTAATTACATAACCCAAATGATTTATAATGCAGTATAGATATAGATAATGTTTCCTATTCCTAGTGCGCTTATAAAAGTGAGATTACTGGGTCAATTCTTTGTATTGTTCAAACTCAACTGAACATATTCAAAGTTGCACAGCGTGAAAATGATTTACTTATAATAATGCTTATAATATGATCTTAAAATAGGTGTATTTATTTGTCTACTAATTATAAAGTAGCTATCATTCAAGTTCTTTAGAATACTCAAGTTCAAACACAACTTTTTTGTAGTAAACAAAAGTATCATAATCAGTATCAGCTAAATGGATAACAACCAAAGATTAGGAGGAGCAAATGAACTATTTGAAGCTCAAGCTCATATATACAGACACATCTTCTACTACGCGACTTCCATGTCACTCAAGTGTGCCCTTGAACTAGGCATACCCGATATCATTCATGATCATGAAAAACCGATCACGATTCAAGAACTTGTTTCCAAACTCAATTTCCCTGTCGAGAAAACCCATAATTTGCAACGACTTATGCGGTTGCTAATTCACGAAAAATTCTTAACCATTCCATTGCCCATCACCCAAAATTCAAGATCCAAGAGGCGAAGAAGGAAAAGAAGGGTATGTTCTCACGGTTTCATCAAAGTTGCTGCTTAAAAACACTAGTGAAAGGTCCTTGTTACCATTTGCTAATTTGATCCTTAATCCTGTTTTCGTAACTCCTTGGGAATCTTGGGTAAGTGGTTTAATGGAAACGATCAACGCGTGTTTGAACGTTGAGCTCATAGGGACTCCTTTTGGGAAAAGCGCCAACAAAGAATCCGGAGTTTTTACGAAGCTTTTTTTAATGATGCAATGGCTAGTGATTCTCAAATGATGAGTTTGGTGGTAAAAGATAGTAAAGAAATCTTTGAAGGTGTGCATTCATTAGTTGATGTTGGTGGGTGGAAACCAGGGCTCAAGCGAAGATCAGAACGCCAACTTCCTCCTCGAAGCTTTTTTCCAGAGATTACTTGCACACGTTTGTTGACCTCCAGTCCACTGACGTTGAATCTAACAAGATCGAGAACTGAAAAATCCGTTAAATACTTGGAGGTGATTGTTTTCACATCCAACCCCATCAGTCTAGAAGCTAAATCTTTTTTAAGGTAATGACTCAAATACTTGATCTCTTATATTAAGTTTTTAAGGGTCACTAAAGTAAGTACATTGTTCAGTCTAATATATTGTGGTTTATTAGAATGGTTTTGCATAATTGGAACGATGATGCGTGTTGAAGATACTAAAAGCGATGTAGGGGAGGCTTTTCTGGTTGTAAGTGCTAATGGGAAAGTCAGAGGAAAAGAGATCATCAAGAGACATGCTACTAGATGAAAACACCACCACGATCGCAATGAATATAAAACGGGAAAAAACCCAAGTTTGTGTTCGTGACTTCTGATGTAATGGTTATTGCTTACGGGAAGAGAAAGGACCTAAGAACGAGTGGGGAAACTTTTCAACGGGAAGCTGGTTTTTAGTCGAAATAAAATTAATCCAATCTTTATGGCTTGGAGGGTATCCAATCTTTGGCTTGAGGTCTCTCATGGAGGTTTTTCCTTAGATAATTCCTTTCCAAACTTGGTTCGTTACTACGTTTTTTATGTTTGGAAAAACAATTTGATGTCACTGTTGTTTTCATTTCATTTTCGTTTGGAAACCTTCCAAACCTTGTATAGCTGAATGCGAATGTTACATAATAATAGTGAGAGAGAGATAATTTTTATTATTATTTATTGTCAGTGGATCATGTGTGTGTGAACATAAAGACACTTATTTGTTTAACCAATTACTGTACTACTTAAAATGTTAACATATACTGTACCTCTATTCGGTAATGTCATGGCTTATGTTTATGACTACAAAAATCTGAACTTTTTGCAACTAAAGAATATGTCTTCTAACATTTTTGTTACGTGTGAAATGAATTAAATAATTTTTTTTATACTTTATTACATATTAGTAATATTTTAAAGTATATTTCTATTATGCTATTTACCTTATAGAATTAAGATACATAAGATATGTTCCACGCTTAAACTTATGAAACTGTTTTTTTACCATATTAAATATTTGATGTTTTTACTTCAAAAAACACTTCACTGCGTCGTTTTAGGTAATCTATGTTCTACTTGAGATTCTGAATATCTCTCCTCATAATGTAACGTTTAATTTATTAGTGAGAATCACCGCATAAATAAGGTTACGAAGTATCATGTTTTATAAATTTTTGGTAATGTATTAGTGACATCCGGATGACATGTTTTTAAGAGCCCGACACGAAAAGCATACGTGTTGGGGTTAGATAAGCACATAAGAATTAATCAAACCGGTAAACCGTCATATAGCAACTATAATTGTATACCGCTAAAAGATCAAAATACGATAAGAACTGCATATTTGGTATCTCACTGCTTTGCGCGGGTACCATGCTAGTATAGATATAAATTGTCAACATCAAGGATTATTTCGATCTTATATATCAACAACATTAAGCAAAGGGAAAGCACGCTTAACTTACTGATTCACCAACTTATGCATTAAATCATTGTATTATAGTATATAGAGTGTTCAAATCAATAACTCGTGTGCAAATCATCTCCCTTAAGAAAAACGACTACCGTTGAAATAACATAATAGAAAATAACTAGCGTTACTTGAAGAGAGATTAACAAACTAATGGACCACACTTACTAGTGATGAACCAACTTATTATTGAGGACACAAGACGTCCTTATCATATGCAAGTTATATGGAGTATATGATGATTCAAGCAACCGGCCGAACATATTGTAAAAACAATCTAAGGGAAAATTTCGATGATTGACATCAAACCATAGGTGCGAGTTATCTTATATCGACTAAAACCAGCTTTGAGAAAGAGTCGCATCCACTCATCTTCAGTCCTTTCTTTTCCCTCAAGATTAAACATCATTACGACATCACAAAGTAGCTTTGTCGCTAATATATCATGGCGATCATGATCATCTATCACCATTTCTACGATGATCACCTTTCCTTTCTGTCCATCGTCACGTGCAAATGAAATGGACTCTTTGCACTTGTCTAGTATCTTTAGTACTTCTTCGTCGCTCCAATCATGTAAGACATTCTGCAGTCATCATTGAGCATATATAATTATTCAGCGATTAATTTGATAACTTAAACTATAAAAATTATCAAAGTTGGGAATCACGTGTAGGGTATGTGGTTACTTTTAAAATGATGGCAGCAGGCATGTGGATAGTGCTAATACTATCACCCGTCCAAACGTTTTGTGGGATTAGAAGAGTCTATCATGCCCGCAACAACGTGTGGGAGATCTAAAACAATACAATTCATGTGTGGAAAAGCTTCAAGGATAATTTTGGCAACTAGTCCAGTTCCACCACCCACATCAACTAATGAATCCAAACCTTCGAACATTTCTTTATTTTCTTTCACCACAAAGTTCATCATTTTAGAATTACTTTCCATTGCTTCATCGAAAAGTTTGTTGAATTTCGGGTTCTTGTTAGCAAATTCTTCTATACAACTCTCATAGCTGTTGACTTCGTTTACTTGTTGGATAACAATCCTTGAATTTGCAATAAGTTACTAAATTCAGGATCAAGCATAAATTAGCAAATGGTATAGGATTGGTAGCATTTGATTTTTTTCGCTAGTGTTCTTGAGCTAATAACTTTTGAGTGAAAGTTGAGAACATACCTTCTTTTTATCTCGTCATCTGATCAAGGGATATTGGGTGGACATAGAAGTAGTTGGAGTGGATTAACAAGTGCATAAGCCGTTTCAAATGAAGGGTTTTCTCAATGGGGATGTTGAGCTTCAAAACTAATTCTTGAAGTTTGATTGGTTTGCCATGATTATGAATGAACTTGGGTTTGCTAAACTTAAGACAAAAACAAAGTCCCATGAATTTGCGTAGTTGAGAAATGTTATATACATGGATTGAGCTTCGAATATTTCACTTGATTCTCCCTGGCTTCGGTCGAGGTCCATTTAGGGTTAACCCTGCTTCACTACAAGGTATCGAAGTTATTACACAGGAAGTACTAACTGGTAGACTTAACATATTACATTTGCACTACTTGTTAAAAGTCATTATCTTAGCAAAATGTACATCATATATTAAAAATTAAGTCATTGTTGCTGTAAAAAATACTATAATTTTCCTCTACATTGCCATATTAACTAGTATGCTTTTGAATTCAGTTCTTGTGTGCTTTTACTTGTTTCTCACAAATCACAAATGATGCTAATTACAATAGAATCATACATGTATGTACCCTAGATTCAACGTGTGCTTTATACACTAAAATTAGAAAACTTACCAACTAGTGAAGTAATTAAGATTGTTAGAGAACCAATGGGCATTTGGTCCAATGGTATGGAGGTTTTACCCTCCTAGGCAAGGTCTCATGTTCGCAGTTTGTTAGGGAGATAGGGTTTCTCCCGCGTGTGTAAGGGAAGGGTGTCATTGCTTCTGGGTGGACCCAAATGGTTGTGTGGGTCGCTACGCATCATACAAGAAAAACCAATATAGTTGACAAAACAGTTTTAGCTCTAGACCAGTATTAAAATTGGATACACAAAGTCGGTTGGTGACAAAACTAAAGTGTCACAGTGGTACATAGCTCAGTACTAATTTAGTTTAGACGACGAAACTAGAATTCGTCACAAAATTAGTGACGAAAATAGTCGTCCAATTACGGGTTACAGTACGAATGTACGCAAAAAATTAAATACACAAACTATGGTGAAGAAATATTTTGTCACTATATCTTAGTTTAGAGACAAATTGGTTGTCATAAATATGTTAATAAGTAGACGAAATAAATGGTCACTTCGTGTCAATTACACAAACAAAAAATCCTGCTTATGACGCATATTATGGTCATGTTTTTGCATTTAAGAGACCAATTGGTGGTCAACTAAAATGAGCAATATAACAAACATTTGAACCAATTTTTAATTCACACGATGAACATACATGTAATAATCTGACTGCATCACACAGACTATGATTTTGACTTATTCAAAATATTAAACACAAATGCCAATCCTTAATCTATCTAATTCAATTGGGGTTGATTTCTTCACCTTTATCATAACAAATCATGTCGTTCCACTTTGACTTCGTACACTGAGTTCTTTCGGTCTGTCACCTCGGAATTTACAGAATCTCCAGATTCGTGTCTGAATATTAAAAAATATTATCATAAAAATATAACATAAAAATTATATATTTTAAGTATTGAATTCAACAAACAATGGACTGGACCAATGAGTAATCGTCTTTTAGATGGTATTTGTTGGAAATCTAGGCATAAGCGAGAAAGCGTTGTAGAATATGAGGATCAATGCAAATGCAGTTTTGCTATTGCTCAGCTGGATTTTCTCAAGGCTAGTCTCGCCTTAGATACTGTGCTTTCTCCTCATCAGTACATATTACAAAAATACGGTAATTGATGAAAAGATTATCAATAATATAAGATCATTGTCGGTCAATTTACTCGGTCAATTTACCTTAACTTCACTCGCTACGTGAGCAGCTCAATCTCTTAATCTTTTGATTCATTCAATTTGACAAACAAGCTACATGTATGTTAACGGGCTCTGAAAGAAGTAGCTCTTCCACCTCTTAATTGCTTGTAGCAACACATCTCAACTGCACTAGGTAATTCGTATGGGAATGATGCATCTTGTAACGCTCTTCTTTATGGCTTTCTACAAAATCATCAAGGTTACAGAGATTGCATTTGTAAGTGTTCTAAGTGTAATAGATTAAAATGCTCATTTCTTACATTTAATTTAGCATCACTCTGCCAACGTGTCTTAGAGTGCTTATATTGCACGCTTAATCTAGCAGCAATTATTAGTCTCTTTGACAACAACACGGTTTAGCTGTGACTGCAACAACATATGTGTACAAACTTTATCTCAGAGAAAGGTAATAAATTAATTGATGGAATAATCTCACAAAGTAACAGTTTTTGCTGGAGTGTGCTGAGAAGAATTTTGTCGTGTAAAACGGAATAATACTAAGTTATGATATCTAGCGCATTCTTGAGCTATGATATGGTAGGTCTGGCTAGAGGCTGTCAGTTTAGGACAATTTTAAACCACCAAAAATGGATATGTTGATACTCGTTATGTTTCTATCTCACTAGCGTTTAATCTAAAAATTAAGTAGGGGGAATAGGTCACAACATCGCCGTATTTAAAAAAAAATACTAAAATAGTTAACGATTGTAATAGTATTCTTTATGTAATCAAAGTTAAAAACAATAATTACTTATGAAAAATAAAATAGTGGGCAAGTGTTTGCATGTGAATCCAACCTGATATGGGTCGGCAATACTTTTCACCAGTGCCTAGAACACCAATGCAGCATAGTGTTATATATGTTTGTTCTCAATTATCATAGCAGGTGCCACTAAAGTTAAAACTTCAAGATGGGATCAGAATGAACAAAAATATAACGTCTTTTAAGTGATCCACGCACACTTTAGCCAAAACCTTTGCCCTATCTTTCTATCCTTTCAGCAATCTTGTAATCTTGTTCACCGATTCAGAAGTTGTCACTTGTTCATTTTAATTTTTTCTCATTATAATTAACAATGGTAATTGCTTTTTCAATACTAAAATATTTTTCCAACATGAAATCTTATTTCAAAACCTCGTAAATCAGTGAATTACCGACTTTTTACCCGCTCTGTGATATAGGCAAGCTTGAAGTAACAAGTAGTACCAATATCGTAAATAGTGGAATTACGACTTTTTTACCCCCCTCGCTCAGTGATATAGGAAGGCCCTGGACAACAAGAGCTACCACTTACAGAAGAGAATACACGGAAATGCTATGAAGTAGAACAAAGAAAGAAAAAATCGACTTCAATCGGGCATCTGATCAGAATGATCTGGCAGTGGATGATTGGCCATTAAATACCCACTGTGTATAGCAGTGTGCCAGTTGAGTAGTGACATTTTGCAGTGCTCGAGGATAACTTGCGGGACCTTGTATAAGGGATGACAAAAATTAGAATACATTGGCAACAACAAATATGTTCAAGTTAAACAGCGAGATGCCACAATAAAAAAAGGTATTGTATATACTAAATTTCGCCATGGTTGAACTTGAGTATTTGCAAGAAAGTATGCAACAAAGTATAAATACCTTGTACATCTCCAATGAATTTGAGTATTTGCCTCGATTGAACTCAATCAACAAGCTGATTAAATCTGCGACTAGTGATTAGTTAAAACTATCAAAAAACAACTTATGGGTTGATAAGGAAGATAAAAAGCATTTGATCTGCACAACAATAATAATGGCTTGAAATGAATAAAAAGTTTCGATAGACTAGCATGCGCCCATGCAATTGAGAACCACTGCCAGTAGCACAACATGTCTCTCCCCAGTAGTTGGTTGAACGCAAATAGAAGTGCATAGATCAGAATAATTAGCTTGATTACCAAATCGCGTTGTGGTTTGTCGATCTTGTCACGCGCTAAGATTTCGCAGCTAACTCTTTTCATATTTCAAAAGACAACCTTTTTGAGGTACTTTCAACAAAATACTTATTAAGCACTACACTGGTGTCAAAATCTCATGGCTCGATTGTCTTGCAATATGGGCTGAACACAGTTTAGTTATTTATAAAGTTAAAAGTTTTTATAGCTTTCATAAGTAACTATAGTCTAAAACTGCAGACATGTGAGGAATAACTCGTGGGTGTATGAGTGGTTGCTTAAACCTTGGCAAACTACAGATATCACTTTTGTTGCCAAGCATGATCACACTTACTGATTAATCGCCAAAAAACAAACTTTAGTGAAAATATATAACTAAAAATAGAGATATAAAAACTTCTTCCTAAACATGTCTACTTAAAATTACGAATCAAGAATGACTCTATTCACCTATAAAACATTTGATCAGTCAAACTAGAATGTTTTCTCATTGGGCGTTTTAACCAAGCTTTGTGTTCATGTTAAGAAATGAAAACAAAAAACTAAAAATAGCAATTATATGATATAAGAACATCAATCAGTTACATCTAGCTAATTACCTAGGTCCATATTGCATTTACGCAAAACTCAGAATTAAAAACCCCAAATTAAAATCATTATAAAAAATAACAAAATGCCTAGCTATCGAATAAAAAATTGAAAAAAAAAATTAAGAGGAATCATACTTAACACCGGGATATGAGTGGAAAATGACGCTTTGACGACGAAAACTAACAGATCGAATTGTTAAATCGAAATTCTGTTTAATCGAAACCTAATGTGTTGTTGTGTGTGTGTTTTTGATTTTGATTGAATGTGAGGCGTGTTATTACTGACGAAACCCGTAACGTGATGATGTTGTGAACTTTGTGTGTGAATTGAATGAGGATGAGAATTTTGAGTCATGTGAACGAATTGTGAAATTGGGGATTTTGAGTTGTTGGGAATTTATTTGACAAGGGGGATCTAGTGTTATTTTTCTAAAGGTAAATATTTCGCATATTATTTTACAAGTTATTTATTATTTTTATTATATCTTTAAATTTTATTGTTTTTTTTACTTTTAAATATAGTGAAAACTAAAATGTTTAGTTTATGTTTAGAGTTTCAAGTTTCTTTTCTTATTGTTTATAGTTAGGGTCACTTGCCAAACAAAATTAAATATTTTAAATTAACATTACTTTCTTTATTAATGATGTTTTATATCCGTAGGTATGTAATGATTTTTAGGTAAATATAAAATATGTAAGTTATAGTTATAGTTCTATGATAAATGCCTTTTTTTATCGTTTTATTGAATTTGCAATGTGTGTGAAGTAGTGAGCATCGAGGTTTATAATAATCAATGGACCATATTATTGTCAATTCCCTAGACTCAAAATACTAGAAGGTAATTTAGTGTAAATAGTGAACACTTATAAGTTTTCGTCACCTGTCTTATTATCAGTGACCGAAAAAATAGATGACCTAAACTATATCATCTCTGAATTGTGACCAAAAAAGAAAGTTGCGTCTTCAGAAATCATACATGTATACTACACAGTTTCAACGTGCTGCTTTATACACTAAAATTAGAAAACTTACCAACTAGTGAAGTTATTAAGATTGTTAGAGAGAGATATCGACGTGAGAGCAAGCACACTCAATGAAGGTCGAGGCCTAATGTGTCACTTCCATTTCGTTGTATTACATAAATAGACGAGGGAATGACTTGTAGATAATTTAGTAAGCTAAAACTGTGTACACAAATATACAAAACGTCTTCTTTTTTGAAAGCCATGATGTTAAGTTCGACCGACTAATTTTTTGGCTTTATCATAGTAAGGAGCGAAAACATAAATAGAATTGATGGTTGATGAACTATGATTTTACTTGAGATCAAATGCAGGTTGTTGGACCACAACTAAATAAGGGTAGTGGTTTAACACAAGCTTAAGAGGCATGCCTAAAGCATACTTAAGTTAAATAATTCCATATTGAGGAGTATAAAACGGAATTTAATTGCAACACGAACATAAAACTAATAAGTAATTTGAAGAAAATATAAAGGGCTCTCTCACATTCGGATTTTACATAGGATCAGAAAAGTAAAACTCACATTCGGGTTTTACATGAACATAAAAGTAAAACTGCATTGTATGATCTCATTTGCGATCCAATCCATTATATAGCTGTCGTTGGTTGGGTAAGTTTAGTTTTAGGTCTTTCGAGTTGGTCTCCATCATTGTTGAGTTGACACTGTTATGTAAATGTTTCAAACTATGTCTTTGTTTTGTATTTAGTTTTTTTTTTGGTTGAATATATTGCCTTTCAAAAAAAAAAAAAAAGAGTTCCGTCTTTGTTTTAATTTTACTATATGGTGAGTGAGAAGGTGAGAGTTTTGTACATCCCAACCACTTAAAAATATATGATACCTCACATTACACGCTAATGTGTCAATGTGTTTTCTTTCTCTAAAAGGTTTAAATCGACAGAGAAACCCCTACTCCATACATCCGTATAGGTGTCGACTACTTAACTAACCCTTCTCAAGAACTAACCTCATGCAATGTTTAACTGTTTCAGCGAACCAGGAAGAGTTTCTCCAAAGGCCTTCCTTTTACCCGGCCCGGCCACAAGGATGTTTGTGTATGTATAATAAAATAAGTAAGCTTGATAAAATGTTACAATGAACCTCAAGCTCGTTCAAATAATTTATTTAATAGTATCAAACTATTAC
>BQNB010114383.1:3019-21763 GCA_026074375.1 Tanacetum coccineum
TGAGGTTTTGTTGTCATGATAATGTCATTTGTAAGCTTTACATAATAACGTCAATGATCAAATATTCTCATGTCTGTTGTCATCTGCATCTCTGCAGTTTCATCGCACCATAGTGTATCATATTTGCTATTCATTCTCGTTCTTGTCTGTTGTATGTGCTGTGATTGCATACATTCTTTACTTTTGAGATCGCCAGCACATTAGACTATGGGAATAGAGCAGTTTGTTTGTTTTCGTAGCCAAACTGCACTGATGTCATTACTAACTTCCTAGCTAGTTTTTAGATTTCCCATCTATCTACTTTCCTATCTATCTGCTTGTATTATTCGCCTTAAAAATTAATGTTAACAATATGTCGGAGAGGTATGGGAACATCATCTTTATGTGAGGTATGCTTGTCAGGATTGTTAAGGAGCCGACCCATTCCCAAAATTCTGCAAAAGATGGAGGAACCAAATTCACTCTCTGTAAGTGAGATTTTTAACAAACTTGACAAGATTTTAAAAGATTCATGTAACATTTATAGATATGCAAAGAGTTGATAAATACAAATGAGAATTCTTTTAGGTTGTGAATAAACAATTTAGGACGTAAACATCTCAAAACGCACTTCATACGATTTTTATGGCATGTGTTACTTGCAGCTATTTTACAAACAAGTGTAACTCTTTTACAAACAATTTAGGACCCATTATCAAACAGTTGCAACGAAAGACACAACCCTTTTACAAACAAGTGTATTATAATTTTCGTTTAGGATCCACTAGAGATGATATTAATATCAGTGTTGTAAATATCGGCCTTGGCGGCCGATATATCACTGATATATCGCATATCGGCGGTCAGCCGATACGTTTTTTCACTAATCGGCCAAAAAAATCGGTTTGGTCAATATCGGTCAAAATCGTTAAATATCGGTCAAATTCGGTTAAAGTCTGTAAATATCGGTCAAACTTTTTGGTTTGACTTAAAAAAAATAAGGTTTATAACTAGATCTGGTTAAAGTTGAAAAGGCTGAAAGAAAGAGGAGATCTAGTTACCTTAATAAGTGAAAAAGGAAGTTTGTGATTCGTGTTCTTGAGAGGTTAATGAGTTGGTGTTTCTGAGATTGAAAAAGATAAAAGAGGCAGGGTTTGTGTGTGATAGAATCTAGTGACTGCATATGAAAACGAGATTAGGGTTAAGTGTTTTATATATAGTGTCTAGTGTTAGGGTTACACGTTTTGTTTTGGGCCTAAACATTTTGTTTATATACTTTTTCAATGGGCCAACTGAAGTTCACTCAAGTTATTTAATAGAAAGACCGACCCAAAATAAAATTAAGTGGGCTTTAGTTAAAACTTAACCAAAATTAAAAATAATATAAATTTATACTATTATATATATAACTAAAAAATATAAAAAAACTAATAAATTTAATAAAAATATGTAAATTATTTATTAAAAAAAAATTTCCTTTATGATTTATGGTCTCCGCCGAGAAACCGATATATCGCCGCCAAGACCGATATATCGCTTGGCGGTGGTCGACCGCCGAGGTACCGCCGAGCGATATTTACAACACTGATTAATATGATTCATCGGCTTGTTATCGTTTGTTATGTGCTCCTTGTTTTTCATGTTAATTACGGAATATTACCTTTAATCTTAAACGATCAAGTGCACAGGAAGATTCTCAACTAGAAACCTAGAATTGCATCCAACATTTTGTTAAGGTGGGAGTACCTTGCCGTGCTATGCCTCTGCGTGATATGTGAACTATAAGAGATGCGGAAATGCTGCAGGTTCCGCTCATTACTTGCAAATATTTATATATACACAAGTTTATGAGTGTGCATAACACCCCGGCTCCCTATCAGAAGGTTATGTTGCAAATATGGACAAAACACGATTGGTAGTTTGGAATCATTTGAGATTTGAGAGGAACCGATGTGAAACAAAAGCTTCATTGGTCTACTAAACCTAATCCAACATGTCTTCACGGTAGTAGAAATTAGAAACAAACCATTCATGGGTCGGCAAAAACTAATCTGACATGTTTTCACGGCAGTAGAAATTACTCATTTTTAGGTGTTGCCCAGCCCATCCAACCTACTGTTTTGCCAACTCTATCCAACGACATCTGGTAATAGGTCCTTGGTATTGGGGGGGGGGGGGGGGGGGGGGGGGGGGGGGGAAAAAATAAGACAGGTATAAAATTATAGATTCCTAAACATAGCCATGTCATGCATCATTCTAACATGCGAACTGAAATAGCCAAATAGATTATCACACATTCATGCACCAATGAATAACAAAAGAAACAATAAGTTCAGTTATGATTCTTTCATGATAATCATGTAACCTATAGAAAGAATTCAATCCATAGATAATGACGCATATCATACACAAAACAGAGCACCGGCAGATAAGCAAGAACATTGACAACATCCAAATAATTCACAAACTCAACAAACTTAACAGCCCTGCACATATCTAACAACCATATCACCTATCGACGATTCATAAACCCTAAACGACAAAAACTCAACAAAGATAAAACATAGGTTATCATTCCTTCTACTACTCCCTAAGAACATCGTCGTAAGTCATAGGTTGTGTTTGGCAACAAGCTTTTTGTAGCGTTTAGCGATAAAACATAGGATTTCTTTGCCAAAGAGCCTTTAGCTTTTAAATTTTGTTTAAAACACTCCTAATTCAAACGCTAATAAAAGAATACGTCATTTTACACTTTATAACTACACGTACATCTGCATTACCAAACACTCTAATAAAAGCAGACAGCTACTGCTAATTCCGCCAAACATAGCCATAATCTATTCATAATTCACCAAGTTAAAAACCATAGTCAAATTCACACAATTCTACAACTCTTCTAAATTCATCACAAATAGTCCTAAGTCACACGCTCTATAGTGATTTATAAAATATGATTCATTAGGCAACGAGTGTTTAGCTTTTTGGTTTTGTTTAAACGCTCCTAATTCAAATGCTAACAATTGCACCGTTTACCTTAAGTGTTTAGCTTTTACGTCATTTTACACTTTATAATTACATATACAACTACGTTACCAAACAATTTTATAAAACAAACAGCTACTAGTAAAAAGAATTTAAACTCAGCAACAATCACTAATCAAGGCATCCATAAAGAATTCAAAACCTCCAAAGCACGTATACATAACAAAGTTAACAGCCCTGCAGATATCTAACAACCTTATTACCTATCGACGATTCATAAACCCTAAACGACAAAAACTCAACACAGATAAAACATAACTTATTCTACTACTCCCTAAGAACAGCGTCGTAAATCATAGATGTGTTTGGCAACAAGCTTTTTTTAGCGTTAAGCGTTTAAAACATAGGTTTTCTTTGCCAACGGTCGTTTAGCTTGGGATTTTGTTTGATCGCTCCTAATTCAAACGCTAGTAAAAAAAGAGTTAAGCATTTACATAAGTTTACACTGTATAATCCCATGCACAACCACATTACCAAAAACTTTTATGAAAAACAGCTACTACTGAATTCGCCAAACACAGCAATAATCTACTCACAATTCATCAGATAAAACAAAACGTCAAAATCACACAATTCTACACCTCCTCTAAACATATGTTCACACGCTAATAAAAGAACCACTTAGCCCAAGTGTTTAGCTTTTACGTCACTTCAAACTTTATAGTTACACATAAAGCTACGTTGCCAAATACCAAAAATTATACAACTACAATTCAGAAACTCCTAAGTACATACATAACAAACATTAACAGCCTTGCACATAGATAGCATTATGGTAAATCATATCACCTATCGACCATTCATAAACCCTAAAAGATAAAAACTCGAAACATATATAACATAGCTAATCATTCCTTCTAGTACATTCTAAGAAAATAGTCCTAAGTCATAGGTTGTGTTTGGCAACAAGCTTTTTGTAGGGTTAATCGTTTAGAACATAAGATTTCTTTGCCAACGAAAGTTTAGCATTTGGATTTTGTTTAAAACACTCCTAATTCAAACGCTAATAAAAGAATGTCATTCTACACTTTATAATTAGATGACCAAACACTCTAATAAAAGCAAACAGCTACGGCTAATTCCGCAAAACATAGCCATAATCTACTCACAATTCACCAAGTCAAAACTCAAAAATCATAGTCAAATTCACACAATTCTACAACTCTTCTAAATTCATCACAAATAGTCCTAAGTCACACCGCTCTATAGTGTTTGGCGTTTAGCTTTTAGAATTTATAAAATATAATTCATTAGGCAACGAGTGTTTAGCTTTTTGGTTTTGTTTAAACGTTCCTAATTCAAATTCTAACAAAAGCACCGTTTACCTTAAGTGTTTAGCTTTTACGTCATTTTACACTTTATATACATATACAACTACGTTACCAAACACTTTTATAAAACAAACAACTACTACTAAAAAGAATTCAAACTCAGCAACAATCACTAATCAAGGCAGCCATAAAGAATTCAAAACCTCCCAAGCACGTATACATAACAAAGTTAACAGCCCCGCAGATATCTAACAACCATATCACCTATCGACGATTAATAAACCCTAAACGACAATAACTCAACACAGATAAAACATAACTTATTCTACTACTCCCTAAGAACATTGTCGTAAATCATAGGTTGTGTTTAGTTTAGAACATAGGATTTCTTTGCCAACGGTCGTTTAGCTTTGGATTTTGTTTAAAGCTCCTAATTTAAACGCTAGTAAAAAAAGAGTTGAGCATTTACACAAGTTTACACTTTATAATCCCATGCACAACTACATTACCAAACACTTGTATGAAAAACAGCTGCTACTAAATTCGCCAAACACAGCAATAATCTACTCACGATTCATCACGTAAAACAAAACGTCAAAATCACGCAATTCTACACCTCCTCTAAACATACGTTCACACGCTAACAAAAGAACCACTTAGCCTAAGTGTTTAGCTTTTACGTCACTTCAAACTTTATAGTTACACATAAAGCTACGTTACCAAATACCAAAAATCATACAACTAACTACAATTCAGAAACTCCTAAGTACATACATAACAAACATTAACAGCCTTGCACATAGATAGCATTATGGTAAATCATATCACCTATCGACCATTCATAAACCCTAAACGATAAAAACTCAAAACAGATATAACATAGCTAATCATACCTTCTAGTACATTCTAAGAAAATAGTCCTAAGTCATAGGTTGTGTTTGGCAACAAGCTATTAGATTTTTTTTCAGAACACACTAATGCTAATTCCGCCAAACATAGCCATAATCTACTCACCATTCACCAAGTCAAAAACCATAGTCAAATTCACATAATTCTAAAACTCTTCTAAATTCATTACGCATAGTCCTAAGTCACACGCTCTATAGTGTTTGCAGTTTAGCGTTTATAATTTCTAAAATTCATTATGCATTGTTTAGCGTAAGTGTTTAGCTTTTACGTAATTTTACACTTTATAATTACATATTTACCAAAAAGCTACTGCTAATTTCGCCAAACATATCGTCAACAACTAAAAAGTTCCTCACCTCTTAAGAGAGAATTCACAGGGCTTATACAACTGCTGTTTCGCATCGGACAAAATATGACTCCTACAAAACCTAGTCAACGTCATCGCCTTAACCGCACACGCGTTAAACGCACACTTCCCCCCTTCCTTCCCCTCCCTCCCATCCTTCCCCCCCTCCCCATCCCCCTCCTCTTTGACAACAACAACACCATCACCTTCACCAACAACAACCTCATTAACAGGACTAATCCCATGCTGCCACATATACTCTCTATACCTAACCCTAATCTCCTCAATTAACCCCCAATAATGGTCCCTGTAACACTTTGACAACTCCTTCATGTTGTGTGACCGTCGCCGGAGGATTTGCTGGCGGTGGAGGTGTGTGGCGGTGGAGAGATGGAGATCTTCCGGCGAGGTCACGGCGGCGAGTGGGAGGTGGTGTGGTGGTGGTGGTGATGACATGGTGGTTCGACGGTGGTTATGACGGCGGAGTTAGGGTTTTGACGGCGGGGTTAGGGTTAGGGTTAGGGTTAGGGACATGGTTTTGAAGGAAGGTGGTGGTTTGTAAAATTGTGAGGTTTTTTTTTTTGATAGGTGTTGGTGTGAGTTATGCTTTTGGTCCCTTGAGTTGTAGTCTATGTAATTATATTAAACATTAGAAATTATTCACATGAATAGTAAAAAAATATTACTTCCTCCGTCTTATTTTTATTGTCCATGTTTTTCTTTTTGGGATGTCTCAATTGATTTGTCCACTGCTAAAAATAGATAGGAATGTTTAATTAAGTTTACTATATTACCTTTGTTTGAAATTAATATTACAAACTTTAAAGAAGACTTTAATTAATTAGTTAATGGTAAAACTGTCATTCTGTCAAAAAGTAAGAGAGATAAAGCAGTAATAAATGCACTTTTCTTAAACTGTGTGTTTTTTGTCGGGAGACAATAATTTTGGGACGGAGGTAGTAAAAATTTAAAACTTTCATAATACGGAGTAAATAGTAACAATGAATAGTAGAATAATATTAAAAAAAATCAAAAAGTTACAAAACGCACACTTAAGTTTGCTAAAAGTTACAAAATTGGCCTTCAACTTTTACCTATTTACAACTTTTTATATAACAAACATTATTTATCGAATATGGAACGTAAATCTATCGATTCATTCGGAAAAAAATGTCATTGAAAAGGTCGTCGAATTGCGAACAGAACAAGCCCAATATTGCAACGCTTCTGACATGGTGAACGATTTTATAAAAAATGTTGAAGTTTAATATATATTTTAAAATTATTTACGGATATAGTCTTTGAGGTTATCGGTTCATTGCAAGGTAAGTCCTAAGGACCGACAAACAGTAATTGGTGTTATCGATCCATTCCGAAAGTAATCCCGGGCGCTCCGCGGCAGCGCACGAGTTACGAACCTTGTTGTAATAAAAAATTAGTGATCATAGAAAATATCATATAAAAGAATTGTTTATGTATCTTATAGTGATACAGTGTGAAGTGTTGCAAAAAAAAGCTTATAAGGCCAATTAATCACTATTTAGGCGTTAATCGGCCATCAACCTTTTATTACTTGTGTAAATCAGTCAAATAAATTGGTTAATCGTGGTTAACTTAATGGCGGTCAATGGTGATTAACGGTGGTCAAACATGTCATAAACATGCAAATCTTACTGGAAATACCTGCTAATAACCAACATACCCTTAGGTAATGGAGCTAGACGGTATCTTATAGTATAAGCCGAAAGCTGAAGCTTATACTCTAATAAAGTTGTTTGACAACTTAGTTGAAGATTATCTTATTAATGTAAAATCGCATAGAAATACAACAAATTAAATTCAGATATATTTCTAGCTTTTGCGTGATAATCCACTATATTTAAAATGTATTTAAAATAATTTGAATGATTATGGCTTATAAAAGCTTCTATAAACATACGTGACAAACAAAATCTATTTTATAAGCTACCTTATTTAAAAAACTCAAATGTCGTAAACCCCGATACACCCGGTGCTAAACATATGTCTACATCTTTAAGCAATAAGCTCTACACAGTAGGTGTGAGCAAAACGGACCCGGACCGAGAAACATGCCCTGGCCAAACCTATTTCGGTCCGGTCCTCGGTCCATCATTTTCTTTATTTTCGGTCATCGGTCCGGTTCAGTTCGGTCTTACGAAAAACCGGCAATTATGCATTGTTGAACCAGACCGGACACCATTTCGGTCCGGTGTTTTGGACAATGTTGGTTTTGGTCCGATCCGATTTTTATTGATCCGGTCCGGTTTTCAGACCGTGAGCACCCTACTACACAGTACACACTCATCTTAGTACAAGAGACTCGAACTGTTTGACTTTATAGTTCATTCGAACACCAAAAAACATCTTTGTGTTTGTTACACAAAAGTAAGATTAAAAAACTTAGTTTAATCACTTTAATGCAGGCAGGCACACACGAATTGACTGTCAACCAAATCCCACGTAATTCTTTCCATATATAAAAACACAAACAAACTGACAACTGATGGCGTCTACAACAACAGTCACAAATTTAACATCTTTTATACTCATTCTTGTTGCATTTTCCTTGTTTTACAAACACCCTTCTTTCTCTTTATTCTCTTTTAACATGTCTCAAGACTCCCTCAAATCTGTTCATGATTTCACTGTTAAGGTAATCAATCTGCTTATCAAGACATTGTTGTTAATGGGTTCTTGTTAAATTACTGTTTTTGACATGGGTTTTGGTTTTCTTGGAATAATATGCAAAAAAGTTACTAGCTTTAAAAAGTCAAACTAGCTGAATTTGAGTGAAATTTGAGATTTATATGATCATGTTAATGGGTTGTTGTTAGATTACTGTTTTTGATATGGGTTTTAATTTTCTTGGAATAATATGCAAAAAAGTTACAAGCTTTAAAAGTCAAACTAGCTGAATGTTTCAAGCTTTAAAAGTCAAACTAGCTGAGTTTGAGTGAAATTTGATGATGGGTGCCTTGAATTTTGAGATTTATATAATCATGTTAATGGGTTGTTGTTAGATTACTGTTTTTGATATGGGTTTTGGTTTTCTTGGAATAACATACAAAAAAGTTACTAGCTTTAAAAGTCAAACTAGCTGAATTTGAGTGAAATTTGAGAATTGTATAATTATGTTAAAGGGTGGTTGTTAGATTACTGTTTTTTATATGAGTTTTGGTTTTCTTGGAATAATATGCAGAAAAAGTTGCTACTTACTAGCTTTAAAAGTCAAAGTAGCTGAATTTTAGTGAAATTTGATGATGGGTACCTTAAAATTTGAGATTTATATAATCATGTTAATGGGTTGTTGTTAGATTACTGTTTTTGATGTGGGTTTTGGTTTCCTTGGAATAATATGAGAAAAAGTTGCAAAGTTGAAAAGGAATAATATGAGAAAAAGTTGCAAAGTTCAAAAGTCAAACTAGCTGAATTTGAAAATGAATTTTGATTATGAGTTTAGTAGAATATGAGGAGTTTTTAATGATGGATTTGTATGATATGATAGTGGTTATGGATGCATTTGGAATTAAGCTTGATTGTGGTGTTCATGTTAATTTTTTATTTTGAGATTACTAGTTTTGACCTATAAAAAGTCAGATTTTTAAGCTATTCATATGGATAAAAGTCATAAACTTTTCTAGTAAAAAGTTTCAACTTTTTATGTAGTTCAAAGCAACTAAACTAGAAACTGAGGATGGGTGATTAAGTTTTTGAAATTTGATTAGTGTATGAAAATATATTTGAGCTATATAATAAAGGTAGTTAATCTGTGAAGTTGAGTTTTGTTTGATTACTAAATTGATGTCATTTTTTAGTTTGACTGATAAAAGTCAAAGTTTGACACTTTTTAACCCCTTAGAATACTGAGAGTATATATTTGATGTATTTTGTTCTTGAATTTGATGGTTTATATTTAAGGTTTAGTGAAATTGGTTGTGTAGGATATTCGTGGAAATGAGGTGCCTTTGAGCTCTTACAAGGGAAAGGTTGTTTTGATTGTCAATGTTGCATCAAAATGGTAAATAACTTGATTTCTGCTTTGAACAGCTCGTATATATGTTATGCTCTAATTCATGAATACAATGATGCTAATATATACTGAAGCGACCTCATATCCACACATAATTTCATTTATATGGTTTAGCAATGCTATTGTAAAATATGTTTGTAGAGTTTGTTAGTTTGGATGGAATTTGTTAATAACCATAGAAACTCATCGTGTTGTGTGTGCAATGTAGTAAAGATTTTTTTATCTGATAGTCACTATGGTCCATACTAAATCGCGCTCATATGCACATTGTGTAATTTGTAACAAAAAGTCATCCATGACGGTTCAAGTTTTAACCTTTTTTAAAGCAGATTTAGTTTCTACGTGATTAATAAAATATGATTATAAGTCATAAGTCTGTATAGTGATTCTCGGTTTTGTTTATGAATTGTTAACTACGACAAAGAGCTACTATTATATACTTCTTGAGTCTTCGGGTTTCCTTATTTCTGCATATTGTTCTTTTACAAAAGAAGAACCCGCATATGAATCGAAACCTAAATGGATATATCAAGACCTCTTTTGAATTTGTTGCATCATTTTGCCATAATTTATTGTTGCCATGTTCATCATGATGTATAGTTGAAATGTATACAGTTGGTGGTTGAGGGTATGCATACCTCTTATTTATTCATTAAGTACATCTGATGAGAGACTACGATTATCATTTATCACCACCTCAATCCAAAAACACTCCATATTTGACTTGCAAGCGGCAGATAAGTCATCTTTTAGTTATGTGGTCACCCAAGAGTTAACTTTCATGTTGAATAAAGAGGTTAGCACATTAAGGTTAGGTCATCTGTACTTTATTTCGAGACATCGGGCCCATAATCAAAGTCTATTTCTCGATTCAGATCTTTAATGGTCGAAATAGATTGACTAATTAGCTTCAAGATTAATAAAACATCAATGTAAATTTTAAATTTTCAAGATCAGACTTTGACTTATCAATTTTTAAAATTCTGAAGTGAACTATAATCATGGGAGAGAAGGTAAGTATTAGGTTCAACGAGGGACGACTAAGTCGTATATAACTCATTTGGTGGTTTCAGTAATGGCTCTATTTTTACAGGATACTACCAATTTTTTTGTGTGGCTATTACTAGCTAATCATTTGGTAATTTTAACAGCGGATTAACAGAGTCGAACTACAAAGAATTGAACATATTATACCAAAAGTACAAAGATCAAGGTTCGTCTATGATTTTGTGCATAAAGCATGTTCATATTTACTTTTAACTTCGTCAGTTTCGTTTTTTGTATGAATTTCACTTTGTTCACAGATTTTGAAATTCTGGCTTTTCCTTGCAACCAATTCCTTTGGCAAGAGCCAGGAACAAATGAAGAAATTCAGGAAACCGTGTGCACAAGATTCAAAGCCGAGTTCCCTATATTTGACAAGGTAATCTTTTAGTATTTAGCGAGTGTTAATAGTAACTAGGGGAAAACTTTTATCTTCAATATTGTCAAAAAAAGAAATAAACGCTATGATTAGTTAGGGGAAGTTTCAAATGGATACTACGTAGTATCTTAGTTTTCATGGGATAGTGGGAAATATTTGTAAATTTAAGGAAACCGTACTTGAATCGTTGCAGGTGGAGGTAAACGGAAACAATGCAGCACCCCTTTACAAATATTTAAAATCCGAAAAAAGTGGTTTTATAAGTGAAGGGATCAAGTGGAATTTCACCAAGTTCTTGGTGAACAAAGAAGGAAAAGTTATTGCAAGATATGGTCCTCGAACCCCACCTCTTGAATTCGAGGTTAGCTAAAAGAAAACAAAAATATATACTTTGGTTTTTGGCAATTTCCGTTGCTAATTTCTTGAAATTTTCTTTGATCCTTAACAGAAAGATATTCAGAATCTATTGAGCTCATCTTCTTAAGAGACATGGTATTTAGCCGTTTCTTACTGATGAATTAAGATTTGGGCCAAATGTATGTTTAATCTTTGTGAACTTTACGGGTTTCTTGCAGAAGAGAGAAATACTTGAAGATCGTTGTATCTATGGTGGTTTGGTGTATGCTCTAATGAACGAAGGTCCGCTATTAAGTTTTAATAGTAATGTGGTTATTATGTGCTTGTAATTGGTGAAATAATCATTACACTTTGTACTTGAAAAGCTATAATGAATCAAATTTCATATCTTTTGTTTTTCTGTTTTACACTTTTACTTATCAAAATGGGTAAAACTAGATATCTGTAAAAAAAAAAAAATAGGGTTCAGCTGCAAAGATCGGTTTGGTCATAGTCTTTACATAGTTATCTGAAAAGATCGGTTTGGTCGTATGACAAGTTGGTTGTAGTCTTTACATAGATATCTGCAAAGATCGGTTTGGTCATAGTCTTTACATAGTTATCTGAAAAGATCGGTTTGGTCGTATGACAAGTTTGTTGTAGTCTTTACATAGATATCTGCAAAGATCGGTTTGGTTGTATGACAAGTTTCATGCTGAAGGAAAAACTACATAAGCAACTCTAGACATTGAACCCGAAAATAAAACTTTTCACTCGTCAAGTAGCATACATAGTTAACGGCTTGGTCATAGTCTTTACATAGTTATCTGAAAAGATCGGTTTGGTCGTATGACAAGTTGGTTGTAGTCTTTACATAGATATCTGGTATATTGGCTACCAAACGGAGAAGAAAATTGGGGTTGTGAAAATATCGAGTTTGCGGTGAAAGAGTAGCGGGATTTGACGAGATGAAATGAGTTTTGGAGCTTGCGGACTCATGATAGGTTATTAGATAGAGCTATCATGCGGTTGTTAAGACATTTTTGTGATATACTACTAGTAAGAAAATGCAAAGAGATTTAAGTGGATATAGAGTGAAGAATTTGTTGTTAAAAATGGTTGGTGTAAAATTGTTGAGTATAAACTTTAAAAATAAAAGTAGCCGTTGGCTTTCGACAATAAGGAAAAAAAACAATATTCTCCATATGGCGCAAACCAGGCGTTCCATGTTTAGCGAGGGTGGCCACGGTGCAGTGGCCACGGCTTGAGCAAAGGTCACGTCGTCGTCGACTGTCGAGGGCGCACAACCTGGAACTACACCCATATCTTAAGATACATTTTCTTTGCCTTAATGAATTGAAACATTAAACATTATCAATCTTTACGAAAAAATATTATTCATTTATTCATATATTCATAATACTCCCAATTTTGGTACTAGAAAGCGAGTTTTTTTTTATGAGTGTAGTGTTTTTTAAAAATGATCTCGTCTTTTGGTTAATATAATTGGATTTACATAGTGGTGGTAAGGCAACATTTAAGCTGGGCAACAAGCTTGCGCGCTAGCCTTTTTTGGATTGCAAAAGCCAAATACGTTTAAAAACCACATTCATGGGATCTAGGTGTTCTATGACAATGCTGTGCATTGACCCGTTGAACACGTTGAGTAGCTCCACAGTCTCTGGTGCAAGGAAAACCAAAGGTAACAAAAGACAAAGGGAATAAACAAGTGTTGATTTTCAATGCATGCTTTCTCTGGTTCGTAAACTTTGCCCGAGGACGGCTTTAAAAGCAGTCTGACCTGCTGTAAAACCCTACTACTTAACCTTACGACGAGGAGAAACCCGGTCAAATCCACTGCGAATGTTTCCCTACAACCCAACTAAAAAACCAATACGTCAGCCATGTCTAAGTGTAGATCTTCCATCCGTCCGAGGTAAGTTTAAAAGTTCAACAGGTGCTTCTTTCATTGGCGGAGATCCCAAGCATGCCTACATATGTCAAAAATGGGAGTCCCTACCTTATCGTGACGGTATTTGAAATACCGGGAAGCTCTTTACAATGAATACGCATGTTCCCCAAAGGAATCCAAACATGGCCTTGCGACAAACAGGGGGGCATATCGCATCAACGGGGAATAATGGAATCATGAGACGATACTTAAGGAGTAGTGCGTATTCCACTAGTGACATTTATGTTGACAAGCCGTTTATGGGGTAAATGGGCTAGTAGAAAAATCCTGAGCATGTGGTGCGCCGGTATAGACACTAAAATAACTGCTTTTTGTCCTCATAGTATGTCTTAAGTAAACTTTTCATTATCCTTGAACATTTCGCCTAAAAAAAACATTCGCCAGTCGTTTGTTGGGCTTTAGAGGGTTACGGTGGTCATCTTTAGTGAAACCGCCCTAAAATCAAAGTTTGGATCGTATCTCGGAAGACAAGCCAAAGCAGAAAGAAACATAATCATCATAAATACCACATATGCCACTGTTCACGCTAAGCTGTGTTCTTGTAAGCACCCTAAGAATTAGGCCCTCGAGGCTTCATAAAGCATAGGAGGTGGAAACCAATTTTGCCTGAGTACATACCCCAAAACCACCAAATCGAATAGGTAAAGAAGCAAGTCGCTACTGTAAAGTCTCCAAAGAATGGTTCCACCACAAACCACATATATTCTCGATTAACCCTCGCAAACTTTGTTATAAAAAAACAATGGTCGCCTTCCTCCATGTGTCAAGTGACAAGTTTCTTAAATCGGATTGAATCCCGTTCACGTTTTTAGTGTTTTTGAGCCCTAATCTCTTCCGTTTTTGGTCTAGTTTTCTTTGTTCTAGCATTTTAGTTAATTAAGACTTATAAAAACCAAAAAGTTCATCTTAGGACTTAATTTTGATAATTTAGGGTTTTTAGGTCAAGTTTTAGGATTCCCGGTTTGCGTTTTTAGTTAAAATTTGTTTTCCCTTAATTGTTTTTAAGTGTTTGTATTAATTTTCCCATAGCTTTAGAAATCCAATCATAATCTTGTTCCATTCAAACATCGATTATCAAAATGACTCTCGACTTTCAATTGCATTCCTCGTTGGGGATAACGACCCGGGAATCATACTTTCGGATTTACTACATTGAGAGATTTTTGATTCTTATCCTCTTATTTATATATTTATAAGTATTTTAATTATATATTTATATATATATATATATTTAAAAAAGGGTAGGTCAGAGATTTGTCACTGCACCTAGTGGCAGACCAAATATGTGTGTCTCCTATATACAATCTCGATGCCCACCCATATAAAAAATCCACCCACAAAGAAATAGAGGGACACCTCACCCTAACCTCATAAAGTAATGCCGATCTATCCACAAGGTTAAATGTATTCGAGAAATCCACTGTAAGCATTGCAAAAGACCCATCATTGTGATATTTACTCAACACCATATTGACGCTATGTAAAATAGCCTCGACACCACCGACACTCCGACCCTAAATTGAAAATCACTAAGGTACTTTGACATTTCTTTACCCACACCTTTCATGGCAACCTTGGAAACCAAACGTCTCTATATAGTGCCAACTGCAATGGGTCAAATCCTGTTCTCTGGTTTAAGGAGAGGCGTGAGAGGAGCAGATGCAACAAACTCTGCCAAAATAGGCGGACACCTCCCCGCTAACCACAAATTAACGACTGAGGTGATGACCTTTAAGAGATCTGTGGCAATAGCAGACCCCTCTCCACATAATGCATATAAGATATGTTATGCCCTCAAACCATCTCTCCCGCATGAAGTACATTTAGGAAACGATTTAATGCAACCAAAGACACTATCAATCTATGCTACAAGGGGAGGCTCAGAAAATGTGATGCTAGGCATTGATGAGGGTGGCTTGTAAGGATGCGGCTGTAAAGTGCCCATCTACAACCTTGCGAAGACACTACTTGATGTTGGTGTTGCTCGTTGCTCCATCTTCTAGAAAATCACCTCCACCATGGCCAAAGGACCCCAACGCAGAACCATCTAATATACTTTTAACTAACGTTGTAATACCACCATCTTTCCCCCATGTAGCCAGTGACTTAAGGATAGAACTTTGTTGCAATGATTTTCTATTCCCAGACCTACGTTCTTGTCTATTCTTAGGCCTACACACCTGCAGCGTGCATCTTGGAAAAAGTAACAACCTGACCCACGCATCAACAGAATCGGGTTGGGCAACCACCTTGCAAAGAACTGTTTTCAACGCTTGAGAAAAAGCGAGACGACAACCATGAGGGATACATTTGACAGTAGTAATAGGCACTTTAAAAACACGATCCAGAAGCTCAACATCCAAAACCAACCCCTCAGATACTTTTGTCCCGGACTCCCTATTAGACGGCTTTGAAATGCCAAAAATGTATCCACCCATGTCATCGAACCCTTTAGAAAAACGAACAAGACCATCCGGGTGATGACAAGCGCGACTCACAACATGTAAATCCATACACTTCCCACACAACCATTGGCCAAATGCTTTCAAAGTTTTTTCGACTGCCATATATAATCCATGGTCCGTAGAGATAGCCTCGCGTAAGACACATTTACGTTCATCGGACGGAAGGTGTAGCCTCTTGAGATGAGATATCAAACGAGCAATCCCCTTATTGCCCACTTCACCATCCGGGCAATAATGAAATCCTCGGAACGAACATGGCCAAACTCCGTCCGAAGAGGTAGAGGTGGGTGTCATGAAAATAGAATGATGAAAATACGTGAAATGGATTTGAGAAGACGATGATGGTGTGTTTCATCTATGTTTTTTGGTTGAGACATTTTCACAAACACTTGGTGGGTAGTAAAAGATTTAATTGGATTTTATGAGTGTGGATATGAAGATAGCAATGAGAATTTGCATTGTGAAATGAAGGAAAAACAAGAAAACTACATATCTATCTATATCTATAAAGCATTTAGGACATTTTATTTTTAGAAAGTCTTAAAAAGTCAGACTTTTAAACTTATTATGAAAATATAAGTATGTGCAATTTTGACCATCCATCTCATTTTAGGGAACCACGTTTTAGAGTAACATGTGTCACTTGTTAATTAAAAACCATATTTATTTTTAAATTGAAATATCTTTTTATCTATTTATTTTTTTTAATGATCTAATTTTACCATATTTTCTAAAATTTTGTACTCTTTAATTTAAGGGTAAAATCCACAAATGCTTAATGTACTTTCAAAAAAGACTCATTCTACATACTATACTTTTTTAATTGTTATTATTAGTGCGGATTGAATGATTTCGTGAAAATGGAGTTGGTATAATAAAGGGAAAATTCCATTTGTAGCCAAAAAAAAAAGCGATCCTAATCCAAAAAACATTACTGTATTTCATAAAACTAGCCCAGGGCAACTTGCGTGCAGAATTTGACACGTGGCGTTTTTTAATATTAAAGTACACATTTTTTGAAAACCTATTCTATTTTTATGAGCGACTGTAATACTTGTAGGCAACGTAAGCTACTTTTGGACAAACATTTTATTTGAGATACGATCGCATTTCAATGCTTCCCCATAATAAATTGTCTAAAATATTACCAAGATCTCACGTTTTGCACGATATTTGTATGATTCTATTCGTGGCTGCAAACATATGGGAAGCAAGATTGCATATTCTTAAACAACTTCAACTTGTTCAAATAAAAGTCAAACACTTCATCTCTCCCATAACCCATATTTCAGACAAAACCAAAATAAACTCATCATTTCTTGATATGATTTCACATATTAACTTAAACCCATAACCAACTCCATGTTGACATCTTATTAGTACCCGAAAAATCAAACCTTTATAAAAAAAATCCAATCTTTTTTAATGGGCAATGATGAAAACAAATCAAGCCCAAAGTTAACTTTATTACCTTTAATAGCTTTAATCTTTTATGAAGTTTCTGGTGGACCATTTGGTGTTGAAGATTCAGTAAAATCAGGAGGTGGTGCCTTACTATCTTTAGCAGGTTTCTTAATTTTTCCCATTTTTTGGAGTATACCTGAAGCTTTGATAACAGCTGAATTAGCTACAAGTTTTCCTAAAAATGGTGGTTATGTGATATGGATATCATCTGCTTTTGGCCCATTTTGGGGTTTTCAAGAAGGGTTTTGGAAATGGTTTAGTGGTGTTATGGATAATGCACTTTATCCTGTTTTGTTTCTTGATTATTTGAAGCATTCATTTCCTATACTTGAGGTGTTGTATGTTAGGGTGCCTGTTTTGTTAGGTATAACTGTTTTGTTAACTTATTTGAACTATAGGGGTCTGCATATAGTTGGCACTTCAGCTGTTTTTCTTGCCGGTTTTTCATTATTGCCGTTTGTTGTAATGGGTATGCTTGCGATTCCTAAGATTCGGGTTAAAAGATGGGTGAAAGTGGATTTTAAGAAAGTTGAATGGAGGGGTTATTTTAATAGTATGTTTTGGAATTTGAATTATTGGGATAAGGCTAGTACGCTTGCAGGTGAGGTAGAAGATCCTAGTAGGACGTTTCCTAAGGCACTTTATGGTGCGGTTGTGTTAGTGGTTTGTTCGTATTTGATTCCGCTTTTGGCGGGAACAGGGTCGTTGGATGTGGAGTCTAGTGAGTGGAGTGATGGGTATTTTGCGCAAGTTGGGATGTTGATTGGTGGGTCGTGGCTTAAGTGGTGGATTCAAGCAGCATCTGCTATGTCAAATTTAGGGTTGTTTGAAGCTGAAATGAGTAGTGATGCTTTTCAACTTCTTGGTATGAGTGAGATGGGGATGCTTCCTTCTGTATTTGCTTCTAGGTATTTATTCAGTACTAGTTGCTTGTTTGATTTTATGCTGTTTTTGCCATTTAAATATTGCGATATTGGTAGGCTTAAGTTAAGGTTCTTTTGAAAGTCAAATTTTTGAGTACTTATTGAATATCTAGTGTTGGATTACTTTACCACCTAAATGTTGTTTGGGATCACTTGTTTGTGCGTTGTAAACGTGTAGCCCTTAATGCTCAGCGTGTTTAAAAACTTATATTTAAGATGTCCGGCGAAGTTGCTACATTTTTATTTTTAGAAAATTTTGAAGTTACAGGTACTTTTATTCGAATTACAGAAATTTATATAAATTTTGACAAGCAGTCAAAAGTTCTTTTTAACACGCTAACTATTTATTGAATCAAATTTTTAAATGTTTATGAATGGGCGGGATATCTGCATTTATTCAAGCTACATGTGGGTATGCTACTATATACGCTTCTATGTCATTTCAGTTTGGACCAAAAAAGTTGTATAAAAGGGTCCCAGGCTTTTAAGTGATACGTCGGTGTTTATATACCATAACAATCCAGCATCACTTTTTTACTCATATGGGATGTTCGCTGGTTACT
>BQNB010114384.1:0-16787 GCA_026074375.1 Tanacetum coccineum
GTTTGTATATCTTCGTCCGAGTCTTGGCTTAGCAACCAAACTAGCATGTATTTGTGTAAATAATTAGCTAACCCTTCCACTCCAAATTCACCCAAAGCCACCCAAATGTATCCCATCCATTTTTGTTTCCATTATATGTTATCTTTCACCTACACCCCACAACCCTTTGAAAGACCTCTTAGATAGTAATGAATAATGCTTACGCCTAGCGGTGGAGGTTTGATCCTTTACCAAGCCTATGGTAATTTATATGCTATGACAGGTAATGAGTGTTGATTTTTTGTTTCCCCTTGTTATAATTTATTATACACCCGAGTGAAAGAGAGAATCCCAAACACTTATGTGAGGTGCTAGTATATACTTTCTGTGCTTTTAATTACGAGGTCTAGAAGGTTGTGTTGTAAAATACTTTTAAAGAGTAGGTAAAATGACCCCTCATATTGTTATTGTCTAGATAGAAAAGCCCATTTGCTTGAGGACAAGCAAATACCAAGTGTAGGGGTATTTGATGAGGTGTCATTTTATATAATTTTTTGGGGCCGTTTAACCCCCTACATCGTGTGTTTATGCCCAAAATAGGTACTTAATCGTTCCTTTTAAGGTATTTTCCATTTGGAAGAAATACACGTGACTTGGGCTCATTTGGAGAAGAAACGGACAAGACTATGAACCTACACCAACATTGCTTAAGAATTTCTCCTCAGAAGCTGGAGACAGTGTCACAGATTACACGTGACGCAATCACAAATCCTACCATGACGGCGTCACAAGATATCGCGACGGCGTCAGCCCACACGATCTAGCCCAAGATCTAGAATATTCTTATCACGATGGTGTCACGATTAAAACGCGATGCCGTCGCAGCGATTTTCCTATATATACAAACCCGAAATTAGGGTTTTAAGTGTGTAACTTTAGAGTAAAAGAAAGGGACGAACCCTAGTTCGTTTAGCAGCTGTTAGGGACGATTTTAGGGCCTCAAAACCTGATTGTACTTCCTTCAATTCATGTTTTAATCAAGTAAGATTATCTTAATCATTTAATATGTTTATGTGTTGTTTGATTCATTATTATTCTTGCTTTATCTTTAACATGCTTGGCTAAACCTTCTATTGTGTTTATTTATGATTGTGTGAAACCTAGAATGTAGATCTTAGTGGTGTTGCTTCTTGTGATGAATATGCATGTTATTCATACTACCTTGCCCCTTATATGGTTGATCCACTCTAAATATATTTCAAATGCATTTAATATACTCTTAGGGGCTTGTAAAGGTTTCCATCGCGGTAATAGTCTTCTTTACTACCTTGCCCCTCTTATATGGTTGATAAACTCTAATTATATTTACTAATCATTTATATATCACTCTTTGGGGATTAGTTAATAGTCTTAATACTACCTCTACATTGTTGCATTGCCTTATCGGAATATTAAACTAGGACGGCGGGTTCGTGTATTTCGTTCAGTGACTTTGGATATATTTACCATAGATCCTCACAAGTGCTGACAAAACAAACACACACTAGGTGTAGAAATCTAGGGGAAAGTAATACATTGATTAAATAAACACAGTCTTTTTATTATATTGTTATCCACCAGTAGCAGTAGTTTCTTATTTAGTTTTTAGCTATACACCATCCAAATCCTCTCATATATATGATTTACTATTTTCATAAAATATAAATTCTCTTAAATAATATTCTCTAAACCTTTAGAATTTGTATTGACATTGATCAAGCTCTTCCTAGCCTTTCCCTAAGTGAATCATAACAACCCCCGAGTATTGGCCTATACTACTAAGAAAACGATTGGTTGTCTGCCTTTAGAGAGTTGTGAAACTTCGTGTAGAAGTCCTACGACGACCGCGAATCATCACTGCAAACTACTGAGGACCGCATCATCATGCAACTACAGAGGAACCGGTTGAAGAACCAATTGCTGAGGTGGTAATGGATGACGAAGTCAACAATGCTGGTGAAGATGTGGTTCATGATGATGATCAACCACAAGATACCTTAGAACCCAAGACAAATAAGACTCTGAAACAAGATTGGTTCAAACAACCTCCAAGGCCTCTGACTCCTGATCCAGAATGGAACAAGCGTCAAGCTATACTTGATAAACCTGAACAACCTTGGTTCAACCAAACGGTCTCTGCTGTAAAGGATCCTCTCACATTCAATGATCTAATGGCCACTCCGATTGACTTCTCCAAGTATGTTATGAATCGACTCCAGATTGATTATCTTACTCAAGAAATCTTAGTAGGACCTGCTTACAACCTATTAAAAGGAACATGCACTAGTAGCATTAAACTTGAGTATAATATGGAGGAGTGCTTCAAAGCATTGACAAACAGACTTGATTGGAACAATCCTGAAGGAGATCGTTACCCCTTTGATTTGACAAAGCCTCTTCCCTTAAAAGGTCGTCCAGGACATCTAACCGTTGTTGCCGAATACTTCTTTAACAACGACTTAGAATTTCTAAAATCATCAGATCCAACGAAGAACTACACTACATCTATCATGAAGACAAAAACAGCTTGGTATGAGATAGTTGGAATTGAAGACATGGTCCCTACGCTTTAGAGCCCTACTAAAGTGGGGTATGACAAAGATGCGTTGAAGGGAATCAAGCATTGGGGTGACAGGCGTAAGCTTTGGTATAAATCTCAGATGAATAAATTTTCCAAACATAATGTCTACTCTACTCAGAAGATTCAAAGTGTGGTTAGTGTGAGTGTCGAAAGATTGCATGGTTATGGTCATTTGGATGAGATTGTGATGAAAAGAGCTGACCGTCAGCTATACAAGTTTAAAGAATGTGACTTTGTAGATCTACACTTCAACAACATTGAAGACATGCTTCTCCTTGCTATTCAACACAAGCTATTCCACCTCAACGGAATGACATCGTTGAATTTATTATGGCCCTTCGTATGTGCACAAGAAGTCTTATCATCAAACGTCGAGTCAAGGATCTTCAGCTTGGTGTAGAGAGTTACCAAAAGAAACTTAATATCACCGCACCTCAGAAGACCTTTCCTGAAATCAAATTCAAAAAACTCTACACTCCATCATACAAACCACCAGGAGTAATCTATGAAGACTTGAACAAACAGAAACGAGTGATGCGGGTTGATGAGCTGTACAAGTTCTCGGACGGCACACTCAAGACTGTTCGCGATGAGCTTCATCACAGAATACTCGATTTTCATCTGGATACAACAAGGAGATGTCAAGGAGAAATTGGACGGCTATAGACAAGAGGAGATCAAAGCTTATGGTTAAACTTATCGAAAAAACAGATGCGAGAAAGACGGATCATAAGGGATCTTGAAAGATTGGTTGGTGCTTGGGAACTCAAGATGGACTACAAACTGATGACACGTATTGTATGATTGTCAGGTCCAATATCAAAATCTTATCTTGTGAATAATGTGAATATGTAGTTTAGGCTTATAAATAGGCAAGTATACATAGTGGTTGAGTACGAATTTTCTAGAATTTTTTAATAAATTAAAAAAAATCAAATTAACATACTCAACACTATATATATAAAATACCCTCATAAATTGAGGGGGAACATTAAAATGTTCCTAATAAGGCTTGTTAATAATCAGGAACATTTTTCTCCCTAAACAGTTTTTCAAACATATTTGAATCAATTGATATCAAGAGATTTGACATTTTTGATAAAGGGAGAAAATGTGATTAAAATATATGACTAAAGATGTGATTCTAAGGACTCAAGTGCGAGCTTCACCCTTCATGTGCTAAACATTTTCGAATATTGATGCACGCGTTGAGGGGGAGCATTTCTAAAAAGTAAAAACATCGAGCTACTAAATGTTTTTATTTATATCACAAAGTACCTTGATCGATGTTTTCAAATGGTTTTAAGGCTGAGAACAATACCAATAGACCGACCATGGTTGTAATTAATTGGAGTTATAAGGTGGTTAAGATTAGGTATTTGTTCCCATGATCCTGCCAGAACCGGAGGGATCTACCCAAGGACATTCTATTAGATAGAATAGAAGTCCATAAGCATGATACAAAAGGAGTAAAAGTGAGAAAGGGGATAATGCAGACTAAGACAGAGCTAGCACTAGAATAAACCCAACAAGGTGTTAGTGATGAAGTCTTGGTATGCATTGAAGGGGTTGAAGAATGAAAAAGAAAAATAAATGTAAAAGGTGAAAAGAAAGAAGCCCTCCTTACACTTAGGCAGAAACCGGGTCAATACATATGCTATCAGAAACACTAAGCTGTTGTTTGGTATTGAAGATAGTCATCATGGACCTAGTGATGCAATGCACAACCCTCCCTAGCCACTCAAGGTCAGAAAGGATCTTGTTTCAAAACTCACAGAGATTACACACATTTCTATTAACTTTCTCACTCTGAGATTATTGATATTGAAAAGGTGGCAATCAGCTCTAGCCTCCGATCACTAAAACCAAATGTGCACTATTAAGTCTAGAGCCGTAAAAGAGATCATCCATAAAACTCATTAGGACACTAATTCAAAATATACTTGTTAAATCACACACTATGAAAATAAGAAATATCTTAAGAGTCCTTCGCATTATCCTTGTGATATTGCCAGAACATCAGAGTGATACTTAAGTATTCACAGTGATGATGGAAATCCTCTAGAGCCAACATCAAACAAGCTCTATGGTAGGTGACTTGTGAGATCCTACATGGATCAAACTTGTGATATTGGATATCGATTCGGTCCAGCTTATGAATTGACGTATGAATTTTGAAAAAGATAAAACTGTTGGTGTGTTATAAAACCGTTTGCATCTTAACACCCCGACTGATTTTCCTAAATCAATTTTCAATATTATGTCCATGGGAAGCCTCACAAGGGTATCTGGACATAGGAAAGCTGAACACGAATTGACAATTCAATCGGGAAGATAGTAACTTACCAATTCACTCTTACCGTGCTGTCTTCTTTGAGATGTTCCGGTTTGAGAACAAGCTAAGTACGATGAATATGATACTCACATATTAGAGAAATCAATACTACAAGCTTGAAATCTTGTCAAGGAGATTCATCTTTAAAGATATTTCTACCTGATCATAGGTCGGTACTCACAACACTGAAGGTTGATCTAACTAAAAACAATTGAATGACAAAGCCATATTCGACCACAAGATTTATTGCTAACTGTTTATTTGTAAATCAATCCTATGGTGATGAAGCCTCAGTCCCCGATGAGTCAAAGTCAATGCTACATGCTCAAACCCGACCGAAATATGTAAAACCATTATGAAAGCTCTAGTACATGTTTCAAAAGACATCCGCTACTCTGATACCGCACGTCTTCCTTGAAGTGACGAAGTATTAAAGTTAAAGAATTTCAAGAAAGATAAATTTACAAGCTTTCAAGACAAAGAAAGGTATGATCATGTTGGTCCAAAAGTCACAAGATCACAAGAAGGAAAAGATTACAAGATGGCTCAAAGAGATTATGCTTGGTTGATGATCTCAAGAAGCTCAAGATCACATACAAGTCAAGCTAAAGAAACAAGCTGATGATGTGTCATTTTATACACTATTTCGGGGTCATTAAACCCTTTAAATCATGCAAATATGCCTAGATAATGTGCTTAATCGTTTGTTTTTAGTTTTTTAGCACTTGGATGGCATTTGGAGGAAATACACGTAACTTGGGCTAATTTGGAGAAGAAACGGACAAGATTACGGACCTACACCAAATCTCTTAA
This sequence comes from Tanacetum coccineum, assembly GCA_026074375.1. Lineage (NCBI taxonomy): Eukaryota > Viridiplantae > Streptophyta > Magnoliopsida > Asterales > Asteraceae > Tanacetum > Tanacetum coccineum. The sequence continues at coordinate 5,748 of BQNB010114384.1, forward strand.
AGAATCGTGCTCACAGGATGTGGAGACGGTGTCGCAAGCATAAAGCGACGTCGTCGCGATCTATCTAGTGATGGCATTATGATATTAATGACGGCATCAGGACGTAACCGTCTCAAATCAGATCTAGAAGATTCCACTGGTGACGGCGTCGCGACTATAACTGGACGCCGTCGCGACGATTTCTCTATATATATTAAATCGAATTTAGGGTTTTAAGTGAGTGCTACACTTTGTATAGCTTTTGGCGCGAGCGAACCAGTTTTTTGTCAGCTTTTAGGCGACGTTTTAGTGCTCAAAACGCACTATGTAACTGACCAAAATCCATGTTTTAATCAGTAAGATTATCTATTTTAATCAATTCCATATGTCTATGTGTTGTTTGATATAATCTTATGTATCTTGCTTCTTTATTAATTTAGGCTTAAACCATCCTTTGTCATTTGCTTATGATTGCAGGAACGTTGGAATTATAGATCTTTTATTTGACTTCTTGATGATGAATGTGGCCGTATAGGTACTTTAGAAAGGTAGCCATTAAGACATTAAATTGGCCATAAACGTCTAGACGTCTAGGGAAATGCGGGAAGTGTAGAAAGGATACCATCGGTAACAGTCTTCATACTACCTTACCACTTATATGGTTGATCCCTCTTAAGATATTTCAATTGCATTTAATATACTCTTAGCGGCCTTGTAATAGTCTTCATACTACCTTACTTGTGTGTTGCCTTAACGGAATATTAAATAGACGGCGGCTTCGTGTAATTCATTCATGACTTAGAAAATACTTACACAGATCATCACAAGTGTGACAAGGCAACAAGATTTGGAGAAACAATCTAATGAGTAATGCATGATTAAGTAAATACATTATTTTATCATAAATTTATTACTAGTAGTTTAGATTATATTTAGTTTAATTATTAGTTAAACAAACCAACCTCTCAAACCTATTGATTTTACCTGCTTTTTATATAATATAAAAATACAAAAATAATCTTCTTTCAATCCTGTAGATCTCGGTTAAGCTCTATTCGAGCCTTTACAACCTATTCCTCTAGAGAACGATAACAACCCCCGGGTCTTGCCTATACTACACTGCAACGATTAGGTACACTGCCTAGGGAGTTGTAAAACTTCTTGTAGAAGTCCTTTACGACCCTCACATCACAAGCTAAAGCCTAAAATTCTAAAGATCACTACATCACATTACAAGATAAAGATCAAGAAATCAAGACTACGAGCAAAGACCGAAGACATTCTTAGAATGCTAATCTTAAGTTTTTGTAAATTGGAGTGACCTTCCTTAGGGGGAGATTGTTAGAAATACAGAAAAGACTCGGTCACTACCAATATATCGTTAGATTGCTCGTAGTATAATATTTGGAACTTAGCCAAGTTAACCGGGTCAACATAAGAATACCTCTTATGTTGACCGGCCAATGTAAGGGTATAAATACCCCTCTCCATTCCATGGAGAGGGTCGGTTGTTTCATTTCTCTCATAATACATTTCCTTTTTTCTCTCTCTAAAGTGTTACAACCCTCCTTTCTCTCTCTAGCTTTTCTTATGTTTATTTGTTAAGTGATTTGATACATCTACACACCTCCTCCATTGTCACTCCATCCCACTACTAACTCAACACCCGCTATCCCACCCTTTCGACCAATCCTTCCTCCACCACAAACCTTCGTCCCTCTTGATCAATCCCTATGGATTGATGGACCATCATCTTTTCCTTAATCTCAAGAACATACATGTCCTCATTGCCAACGAACTCAATCCCTCATCCATGAGGTTCAGGGTGAAATGTGTTTCATGCTTACTCATATTAGTGAACGGGTCAATCACCTCTCCAACCCAAAACTATAAAATGGTGATTGCAAGCTTCAAGGACCATAAGATTGAATAGTTAGTTAAGTAGAACTAGGCCATGAATTTATTTTTCTATGTTCATTAGGTAACACGAACATTGTATGTTTACTACATGGTTTTTTGTTCATTGAATTATTATCGAAAGCTTAATTATGTTTATAAGATTTCACTTTTCCTTGTTGGTGATCTATGTTATTCTCTCAATTATGTTCGAATATTTGGCTGATGTTTGAATTGTTAAATTGATATTTGAATGGTTGATCTAATGCATGAATAGTTGTTTCCCGCCAAAGTTAGGAGAAAAGCTGTTTATAGGTTCAGGTTACCCAATACACTTCCATAAGGAAGGCTGGTTCCTTCGAGCAAAGGAACTAGAGGAACAGGGTGCACATGATTTTTTTTTATCTTCTCTTCTTGATTATTCGCGAAAATTTGGAAATCACCTATTTACTCTTGTAGTCCACAAATCAGGGGGAGCTTATATATAGAGTTATAGTACTAACATTTTTTGTGGCATTCAAAATCCATTTGGATTCCTTAACGCCCTTATTAAGGGGGGTTCTCGTCTAGGGGGAGCATAGCATTCGATTCATTTCGAATCATCATCTTCATTGTTTCATTTGATCCGATTTTCGTCGGTTCTTCTCATTATTACTCTTTGTTATCATTGCACATTTTGGTTAGTTTTCTTCGACGCTCTTTTTGTTTCAACAAAAAGGGGGAGAAGGAAGTAAAAACTCCAATTTAAAACTTATAAATTTTAAACTTCACTTCCAATAAGTTTATGTTTTGTCATCAACAAAAAGGGGGAAATTGTTAATACAAATAAGCTGTAAAAACGTTTATTTATATTTTACGATCTATCCGTGTTTTGTCGATGATAATCATAAAATCATCAGAAGTAGAAAATAAAGTTTATATGTTTTAAACCAATAGTTTTCTAACTTAATAATCATCATACTTATCATTGTTCGCATCATTAGTCAAACTTTTCAGAGTCACCATAATCATCGGTCGTCATTACTATTTCACATAATCTAAACTGCACATGTCATATTAAAATTTGTCCTTTATATTTTTACAAATTAACACTGATACTTTGATTAAATATATCTTTACATTTGATTTCCAAATAAACTCATTAATTTCGTTCATAAAAGTAACTTGTATTACTTTCATAATTGCATAAGTAATATAAAGAAAACAAAAGTAATTTACCTCATGCATTACATCATCAAAATCTTTGAAAAATCTCTTAAAGATTACCAAATATTTTTTAGCAAAAATTCATATGTATAGTCAGATAGCCGGTTCCCTCTGAAAACACTAGCCGGTACCTTCTTGTAAAAGTTTCCGCCAGGAACCGATAAATAGTAAAGTCAGTTCTATATTACATCATCAAATCTTTGAAAAATCTCTTAAAGATTACCAAATATTTTTTAGCAAAAATTCGTATGTATAGTCAGATAGCCGGTTCCATGTATTTACACTGGACAGTACCTTACAATGAAGGTACCGCGGGAACCGGGCTATAATATCAAAATTTGACCAATAAATACCAAGCCATTTATCTTGTTTTTTATCCATTCACATATACATTCTCTTTTGCATCTAACTAACCTCTGATCTTAGATCATGTTTTATATCATGTTTTAGTTTTGGTGATTTTCTTAATAGGAGAAAATGTAACCAAGTCTAGCATACGGGATCAAGCCTAAAGTTCACTTGTCCCAAGCATCTCTCATCTCATCAAGACCAATCTAGATATGTTAGAACTCAATATTTAGCTTTGTATCGAATAAAGGGTAAGCGACGTAGGGTTGGTTCTACGGTGTTAGGACTCGATATCTAGCTTAGTACCGGATAAAAGGTAAGCAGCGTTGTGAGGCTTCTCCGCCAGTATAAGGAGCTGATGGACATAGTGATTATAAACTCTCGATTAGGAAGGAGTCCTTGTAGCCTAATCACTATAAATACATATGTCGTACTGATGTAGTTGTCATAATACTTCACAAGAAGTTTTACAACTCCCTCGGCAGAGTACCTAACCGTTGTAGTGTAGTATAGGCAAGAATCGGGGGTGGTTATCATTCTTTAGGGGAATAGGTTGGGAAGGCTCTAACAGAATATAACAGAGGTCTTAATGTGTTATGAAATCTTTAAATTTATAAGCCTAGTTTTATCTGGTTTTCTAACTAACACACGGGTAAAGTATAAACTCCCGTTTATACTATAGAGTTTAGGGTAAGACTAGGTCGTTCTACAGGATTGATGTATCTCAGAAAAGTCGATAGGTTTTGCATAAAGGTATCTTTAAATTTGTCACTTAATTCAAAGATAAATGGTTTAACGTATTTCAAGATTATAAAAGCGATGTTTATTTGGGAGACAAGAGCAATCAAGGATAAACTTGGGGTGATAACGAATACATGAATTTAAGTATATTCAGATGAATGAATGGATAATTTATTCAAAAGATTAACTATTTAACATAATAAGGAATCCTTTCAGCATTTAATCTTCATTATAAAAAACGATTTATGATCGATTTGTGTTTGAGAAATAACAAAGATAAACTTTCTCAGCCAAGTTCGTTAGACATGAGGGTGAGCATTAAACATTTATATACTTGGGATGATGATCATTTTATTAACTAACTCTCACAAAGTCAATACCGAGTTGTCATAGATAAACGACTCAAAATTAAACACAAAGTCGGAGTCTTTCGACCTATATCCGAGCTAAGTGAGTGATCAAATGATTATCAAGGATCCAAGCACATGAATATCAAGTTTATATTTATCACTTACCAAAATTGTTAGTCAAAACCAAGTTTAACCCCCCTGACTCTCATAAGTCCCAAACAAACATAATTCGACTACTCCATATCGATGGAGATCAAACATATAACACTCATATAAAATTCAGAAAACATCATAATTTAGAAGAGAAACGAGATTATACCAACTCTAAGAGCATATACTTGATGATTTCATACGAATTTCCAAAGAACACTTTACTATATTCAAAGTGAACCCAGAAACTATGAACAATTCTGTCACAATAGCTTATAGATTCGAAATGAACTTAACTACTACTCTCTTGGATGAATTACAACCTAGAAATTAGATGAACTACAAGCAAGTTTACTCCAAATCCTAAAAACACTTCTAAACTCTTGCTTGAAAGAATTCTTTGATTGAATAATGATTGTGAGTGTTTTTTGATATCTTAAACCCTAAGATTAGGGTCCTATTTATAGCCTCAGAGGTGCCTCAGGTCCTGGATTATGGGGGAAGTGAATAGTCTCTTCTTCAATGCATCAAGTTAATGATTTGTGTAACAACAGCCTCAAGTGCGCCACAATTCAAGAAAAGTGCGCCGCACTTGCCCTCGCATTCAATTTTCTTTATCCCCGTCCATAAGTATGCCACACTTTCAGAAAAGTGCGCCGTTGCTTTTCATTAAATTCCTCATTTAATTCTCTTCTAGATCTTTCTTCTGACAACCGTTAGAGTATTTAACGGATTCCTTTGCATTTCGAGTCCTTTTCTTGATCTTTAGTCTTGAAACAAACTTTACTTAAATAAGTAACTAAACATACAATATTTAATATATTTATATAGATAATTTACACATTTACAAGGGATATTTTATGTATATTTGGAGCGTTATCAAATCCCCCCATACTTAGCTATTGCTTGCCCTCAAGCAATTAAAGCGAAAATACTTTGTTTTGGGTGGAAGAATAAACAAGTTAATGATCACAAGCATAGATAACGTGACAAAGCAACTCAAGAATTTTAGAGATAAGCTTGATTCACACTCGCTCAATTTAGTGAAGTAGATGGTATACGCAAGTCACTCAAGCGCTCAGTCATGAAATGTTCAAATTACCATAGGCTTGTACAAGAAACTAAACTGCACCGACATGGCGTAAGCACCAAACATAAACATCAAAAAGGTCATTTATTTAGTTATATTATTGGTTTTATATTTGTCAAAAAAGGTTTATAATAAAATCATAATCTACTTTATCCGTAAATATACCAACTTCCATCATCTTTTTTTTTCTTTTTTTCTTTCTTTTTCCATTACTTTTTTCATCATACTTTGGCTTATTATTTTGCCTTATTTTCTTTCACTTGGGGGATATTTGCTTTCCCCCATACTTAGGTGAAACACACTACTTCAACGAACTTAGAAGTTTGCAACCTTTGCACTTTTTTTAATAGCTGTATTACCAGCATTTTCGTGCTTCAATTCGTAAGGATAAAGCATAAATAATTTATAAACGCTTTTTTGAATCATAGTTTTTTTATATTTATACTTATATTTATATTGATATCACCATTTATAACATGCGAAACGTGATTCTCATCTACGTCTTGTTAAGATTTCAAGCATAAGTTCTTGAATACACAAATCACCGGCACACTCATTAATTTTAACGTAATCCAATGCTCAGAAAGGCTGACAAACTACAAATACACAGCCGTAACGACGGATGAGACACTTGCAATTGCATTCAAACCTTAACTCGAGAAAGCTAAAGGTAAAAATTAGTTTCATAATGATTTAAAGGCGATCCTTTCATTTTTGGTGATGGGTACAAATATGCTAGTAGATTTATCAATCCAGAGTCAGACTTGCTTTATAGGTGATCAATAAAATGTCACTTCTTCTAAAAAATTGATTTTTTACTCTTTTATCTATTATATATTAAGAAAACATAGATAAGTATATATTTTGAAATTTTAGTTTTCCTATTTATCTCTCCCTATACTTAATATGAGCATTGTCCCTAATGCGAGAAATATTATAAAGAAAAGATAATTTGGAAAAGTAAATTGGATGTAAGGAAAAGTAAATTGGATGTACAAAATAGTACGAAGCTAAGTGTAGAGCCTTCGCACACGAATTTGTATATCTTCTATATTTTCTTTTTCTTCCTGTGATAATAATAAACAAACAATACACAATGCAAATAATACCAAGCACACATAATATTAATAAGTATCATAAATACTAATACAGAATATAAAATATTATTTTAATGCTAACAGAGGCATATTACACATAATAATAATAATAATATTATTTCAGAAAATTATTTTTTAAAACTTGTAACTCACATCCAGTCACAAAATCCATCCATGTCGTCTCGACACTACTCCTGATCATCCTGCTGCTCCTCGTTATAACCTGGTGGTGCACAAACTCCCTGCATTGGGACATTGTACTGTCTCACCATACACTTAAAAACTCCAGCATATCTATCTAGCTGATACGACTGCCTGTGGGCCATCCTATCTAACGTCCCATGACATGTCTCCATACGGTCTATCTTGTCATACAAATCAGTAATAGTGGGGCGTATGCTCCTTGGCGTGGCCGCTCTCAGAACACCAGGTGCTGGGTCCTCAGCAATCAACCTCCCATTAGGACTGGTTAATTCTTTAAGTGTGAGAACATCCAATGCTCGACAGTAGGTTGGGGCACTCAATCCATCTAGCACCTCATCAGTTAATATACCAAGCCTTTTTGTAATCTTAGTCACAAACTATTCGCAGCAAATCATACTCTCTCTTTGGGTTCCAACTCCCTTTCTTTTCATCCACTTTGCAAGTAACCACGTAACATTAGCATACCCGTTCTGATGGTTAGCTTCAAACATGCTCAACAACCACAACTTATTTTTCTGTACCTTATTGTACCTTATGGTTCACTGACATAAGCCATAAGTGATCATCTTCTGTAGAACTCTAAGCACGGGTTTCCTAATGGTTTTAGCTAAACTCCTAGACAAAAGCAACCCCTCTTAACTGTTGATACTTAACCAATATTGATTAGCATTAAAATGATCGTCATTCATAGTACCTCCCAGAAAATAGGTCTTATATCCATCATCTTGTATTTAGTCATTAGTATATAGACCCATAAGTCTAGCAAAATCTAAAACACGTAAAGAATGAGCCTGACCACACAGCCTAAACTTAATTACTTTCTTTGTCATTAACTCATCATCGGGCACTACCTCATCAAACTCATACGTGGAGTAGAACTCTTAACATAGCTCCATGTAAATGGGCTCATTAATATCAAAGGCACGCCTCTATGCATCGGAAGTAAATAAAATTTCATCAGCTCCCATTTCATTCACCTTAATCTCTGGCATCTCCTCAATTGTATCACCACGACCCAAAGTATTCAACACGGTCCAATCCACAATGCAAGGAGAGTAAACTTGCTTTGAAAGGATTCTAGCAAGGTTGGTGTTATACCTGTTTTTAAGCATCCGATTACAGTTATTCCACAACTGGAAAATCATGATACACACGGCCTGAAAAAGCTTCCTCAACAGTTTTGGTGACTCGGGCCCTCTTGGTGCAAGAAGAAGAATCGGTTTCATTGTCGTGCGTTCCAACGGACTACACTCAAAAATTATCATCACAACAAGTAAATATTAGCGTTAGAAAAATTTGGCGGTTAACAGACATGTCTAGGACAACTGTTCAAACTTCTGTCCTGATTTTTTTTGAGTCAAAGTGCGGAGGTTTTTCTGGGTTCACTATAAGTGCGCCGGTTTTAGATATAAAACCAGCGTGCTTCCTGGTTTTTTTAAAGATTTTATGAAATGTATATATATCTTTTTACAAAAAAATTCGCCCCCTTTTCCTTTAAGACATGCAAAAATAGAGTCTAGTGGGTAATCTAAGCAATCATTATTAATTCTATCTAAACCTTAATTGGCTAGAATGATTTAAACAAAAAACTAATCAAAGAAATAAGTATAAAAGTTACATACCCTAGGCATTGTGAGGTTTTGATGGATTGGTCTTGATTTTTGATAAATGCTCGGCCGTATTGATGGTTTTATGTATTAGTAGTGTTGTAAAAATGGAAAAAGATTCAGACATATTTTGTTTCCCGCCTAAAAGTGCGACGTACTTCAGTTGAAGTGCGGCGTATTTTTGGATTATTTGTTTACCAGACTTGCTATTAAGCGTAATACGTACGATATATGTAAATTTAATCCATCAAACACTCAAAATAATATTCATAATAAGTGGACTAAGTGTCCATACATTAAAGATGAATCCTATATGGATTTACAAGACTTTGACTTGTTTTATTTAATAAGGACTCAACATGGAAAATGAAAAAGACTCACGAAGGAGTACGAAGTGTACTCCTTTTTATTCACTATTATGTTGGTGTATCAAACCCAATGTGGTGACATAATGTCACTTAACTTGTGAAAGTTTAACTTCTTTCTATTTGTTGACCTTGTCTTATACCCCTGCTCGAATTTATTCCCATACGGACATGTTACTCTTATTTTCATGTTCCACTTCCCGTCTCTAACTTCTTTAACAAAATCCCTGGACCCTTGAGGTATCCAATCAGCGTGTAACAAAGGTGCGGGTAACGAGCCGAGAAAGGCTACTACTTTCTTCCATACACAAAATTTTCAAAAAGGGTTGTTGGAATCCTGGATAGCTAAGGCACGTTCCATAAGATCATTATGGTCAAAGTAGTTTATAAGGTTCGGGCCATAGAATGGTCTTCCCATTTCAACTCTTTTTAGATAGTATTCTTCCTCGTCATCACTGTCGCTTTCTTCACCATTATTTTGTATTTCGGCCACATAGAATTTTTGGTGGCAAACACCATCAAAAGTTGAAGTAGTACCCTTAAGAGTGTTTATAATTCCCCCACAGGTAAGAAGAAAACCTCATCCCAATGATAATTGGGACTGTATGATCAACCGGCATATCAAGGATCAAGAACCTTGCTAGCACTGTTGTTTCACCCACTTGACACAAAACCTCCTTCAACATCCCCATTGGTTCAGCCTCAGAATGGTTAAGCATACTCACATTATGGCTGACTGGTTTGACATGTTCTCTCCCTAGTCCCTCAAAGATACGGTAAGGAATGATATTGATATTGGAACCAGTATCGGATAAAGCATGCGTATCAAATCTTCCTTCCAATCGAATAGGTAAAACAAACACACCGAGATCTTTTTTTGATTGCTTTATATTCCTTTATCATCTGTTCATTAGCCTCTACTTCTTCTAGCTCTAACTCACCATCTAATTTTAATTTATCCAATAAGATAGTGTCTAATACTTTCTTGTATCGGTCTCTATATTTAAGTGTTTCAATTATAGGCCTTGGTTCATTAAGGATTACTATTCTTTCCCAAAGATCCTTCTCTGGTTCTCTTTTTAAAGCTCTTCACGAGTTAAGGCACGATTAACGGTAAGGGAAGGTCCCTTATCATCATATTTCATTTTATAATTCTCACTCGGCTTCTTCTTATTTCTGGAACTTTTTCCCATGTAACAAACATATGGTGGCAACTCGAGCCTATTAATTTTTGGTATATCTCCAAAATCTATGCCTTCTAAAATAGCATCCCAATCATCTTCTAAGTCATTTACTTTATCAAAGTCATCATTAAAAGGGTCAAGGTCGGGGTAAATGGTTATGATTTTGTTTCCAAAGTCAGCTATTCCCTTTGTCAACCTTAGGAATGATCTTTCAAGCACTACTCCTGGTTCGATATCATCTTCCTTAGGATTGATGATAAACTTCATGAAGTAAATCTCTCCTCTTAGAGAAACTATCAACTCCTTCTTAACAACTTTGTCTCCATTCTTAACTTCATGTTCCAAACATAACTTGACCGCAAACTCGTTTGAGATCAGGTTCTTATCGTGTTCCAAATTTATTTCCCCATCATATGCTTCCAAACCGTTAACAAAACATGGTGCATCATATTATTCACTTATATCTTCAGTTTCCATCCGGTAAAAGGTAAATGCCTTCACCTTTTTCTCGCTATCTGTTGTATCATGTTACTAAGGTGTATCCCACTCTCCATTGCTCTCAACACCATCATTTAATGAAATACGATTATCCTCTCCAAGGGATAATCGTACGATACTTGTGTTAGGATCCGTAATACTCTTAAAATAGCACAACATTAAAATAAACATGAGTGGATTAGTTAAAATAAAGATAAGCAGTTCTTTGCACTTAAATAACATATAATTGACATAATTGAGCAGATTAAATATATCATTTATCACATAATCATTTAATGGATCATAAATTTTCATTTTAGTATTTATAAAATTTTCATAGCTATTT
>BQNB010114385.1:3524-21763 GCA_026074375.1 Tanacetum coccineum
GTGAATTCGAATCGGGTGTGATTAAGGATTAGATCTATATAAAGAAAAAATAAGCTTGAATAAAAATAAGCAATCAAAAAATAAGCTCACTCGAAACAATATAAAATAAGCTAGTCTAAATAAGCTATGGAAGTAGCTTATTAGAATATAAGCTTAAGAGATGGGATCCAAAAATAAGCTATAAGCATGAGCTTATTTGGAAATAAGCAAAAGAAAAGAAAGAGTAGAAGAATAAGCATAAGAAATAAGCACTAAGAAATGATAAGCATAAAAACCAACCTCAAACATCTTCAATAATAAGCTTAAAATCTTGATTACAATAAGCTAAATAAGCTATAAAAGCTTTTACAATAAGCTAAAAATTATACTACACTACTCCTAAATCTACACCTACTACTAATTTGAAAATAAACTAATTCTAACACTCCCAAATGAGATGCACAGCGTCTGTTTTTATAGCCATCAAGTGGGAGGGGTATTTTCATCCTTTTAGTTCATCCACCACTCATATTGCAAGATCTGAGGGTATTTTAGTCTTTTTTTTCCATCCACCAACCGCCTCGTTATTGCCAATGATTGGCACGGATCCTATGCAAGCCTACCTCGGACTGACACACGCCTGGCACCCTCGGATCACGCATTTTGGACACGTGTCATCACCTAATTGGCCATGCATCGCCACCTCATACTGCCACCTGAAATTCTCTGCCACCTCGTATGAACAGTACCTCATACCTGCCACCTGAAACTTAATCATTAGAATGCCACGTGTCACCACCTGAGTGGTGCCACGTGGCCTGCCAGCCGTTATCGGAGCCACCACCAGTCAACGGCGGCAGTCAACGGTGGCCAACTGCCGCGAACCACCGTCAGACCACTGCCGGAGCATCGCCGGACCACCGGTCAACGATGGTTGACCGCCAGTCAACAGGCGGGTCAGGTCTGGTAATGGTCCGGGTCTAGACCGGGTCTGGGTCGGGTCCGGGGCCGGGTCTGGATCGGGTCGGGTCTGGGTCCGCCAAGTGGACCACTCTAAGAGTGCCACGTGGCAACGTGAGTAATAACCTAGCCATGACAAGGCCATGACTCGAACTCGAGACCTTTCGGTCTGAGATTCAAATCAACTAGCCAAGCTAACTAAGCTAAGGCATACTTACATTATATGTATATAAAATAAATCATGTATCCCTTAATTAAGTCAGGTTAATAGATATGGGTATTAAAGTGTTTAAAATGGCGAAAAAGGTTCAAAATAAAAAGGTTCAAATATGAAAGGCTGGTACCGTTGGACTCGTAATTTCGTGCTCTTTCTAATGGTGTGATCGAGAAATATTAATGATTTTGTTTCGACCTCGATAAACGTGAAAACGTCGTCAAAAGTCACCCAAAAATTACCGTTTTTGCTTTGTTTTCAATCCTTTGTACTTGTAAGACATAAAAACACAATACAAACATATTTGCAACATATTTATTCATATTTTAGTGTTTTAGTCCGTTTATTAGCATTTTCCGGAGTACAAATGATATGTGTGTTTTAGCACATATCAAAATTCCCCCACACTAAGCCATTGCTGGTCCCACACGCAATGTAGATAAAACACGCCCGGAAATAAATAATTAAATCCCCCTCTAACTTATGACCCCTCACAATCAAACAAGAACAGAAAAGGTCCATAAAAAAGGTTTAAAAATCATTTATTTTTAAAGCGCCCCCGTTTTAACCATTTATTTAATAATAATAAAAACTAAGATAAGAATTAAATAACATTATTTAAAAGGCTTAAAGAACGGGAGTTCGTCATCCTTGATTTTCACAATCCCCAAACTAAGCTTAAAACGAAATCACAGTTAAATATAAGATTAGATGCTAACACTACTCATAAATGCTAATTGTGTAAGTATAAACTTAACTTTTCGCTCTCTTATTCCTAATTTCCTATAAGGATTTTTTTATTTTTGGTGACAATTAAATTATGTCCTTATTTAAATAAAATAACTCGGTTTAGACCACAATTAGTTTGAAATCCTTTCCTAAAGAGACGATATGGTGAGAATAAGGTCCACATTAAGGTTCTAATTTCGCATGATTTAGGGGTTATCCTTTTTATTTCATCCGCAACAACTCAACTACGAGTCCAGAGACGGAGGCTTTATTTAGATAACCCCGGAGTCGAAATTTGGCTTTATACTTATTATTATTATTACCTCTACCCTTTAAACGACTGTCACATCGGTATGCGAGCCGACCATGATCCAGAAGTCTTATTTCGGCTTCGGTTTATTACATAACATTTATTATTATTAGCCAAATTTCAAGTCTTGTGGTCTTTTAACAACTGCCACATCGGTATGCGAGCCGACCATGGTCCAGGAGTCTATTTCCCCACAACACTAACAAAACCTCGATGTGTACCTTACTTTCACCAGAAGGAATCTCTACGAAGTGATTTAAAGAAGACTGTCACATCGGTTGTAAGCAGGCATGAGGCAGTAACTTTTATCAGCTACGTTTTTATTATTATTAATAATTTCCTCAACCTATTAAATGACTACCACATCGGTTGTGAGCCGACAAAAGGTAGTGGTCTTATTTCGGCTTCGGTTTATTACATAACTATTATTATTATAGCTAAATTTCAAGTCCTGTGGTCTTTTAACAACTGCCACATCGGTATGGCGAAGCGACATGTCCTAGAGTCTATTTCCCTACAACACTGACATAACGTCGATGTGTACCTTACTTTCACAGAAGAAATCTCTTACGAAGTGATCTAAAACTAAGATCGCAAAAACCAAAGCAACTTTTATTTATCAAAATTATATAACGTTTATTAATTGGTGGGAGCAAAACCCACAATTAAACCTCTATGAGCTTAAAGAGTTCCAAATTACTCCACGTTTAGCATCTAACTTATATTTCAACTCTATCAATTTTTCGTTATTTGCAAATTTTAAAGTTTATGCAAAAACGCTAAGTCTCGAAAGCTAAGGGGAAAGCTAGAGTTTAAAACTTTGTCAAGTTAAAAGCTACCTAATTCTACGGGCCTACTTATTTATATATTATTATATTTTCATCATTTTTTCCATTTTTTATATTTATTATATATATATATATATATATATATATATATATATATATATATATATATATATATATATATATATTATCATAATTTAAAAAACAATAAAAAATTTAAAATTTGTTTTAATCAAAACGGGGTTGCGAGTGGGAACAAATATAGGCTCGGTAAGCATTTTTCGGCAGAAATCCCCCCCCCAACACTTAGAATGGAACATTGGCCTCAATGTTCAAAAGCATCGGATTTTACCCCCACAATTAGGAACGAAAAAGGCAAATACAAAAATTCTAAGTGTGAAAGGGAAAACACAATATATATACATGATCAGGATTGAGGATTCCAAAATAAGCAGAAGATAAAAAATCGGGCGATTAGAGGATTGAAAACAAGCACGGGTCTTCATGATCTTAAGGAATCCTGCAAAAACGGAACCACATACCATAGAAAGAAGCACGCCCCCACACTTGGGCTATAAAATCACACACTTATTTATTAAGAAAATAGAAAGAAGAAAAGACACGGGTTGCCTCCCGAGAAGCGCTTGTTTTTGTGCGAGTCTCTAGCTTGACTCTCCCCATATCATCGTGATATTAGGGACGAAACATGTGGAAGAGCAAATCTCCATCGGACTTTCATTCAAGATGTTTAGATAAACATTGAAGCACATGAAAGTTCCACTCCGATGAGATGCCACCGGTTCTAGAGAAGAAAAATGAAAAGCGAAGATGCCGGGGTCAAAAATAGTATCCTCACTCCCGGAGGAGAGAAGAAAAGGAGATTCCACCGGATAGGTGAAATAAGGAAGAAAAATTCGGATAACATATGTGAGGGAAAGATAATGGCGATCCTCAAAGGGTAATTTCACATATGTTGGAGAAACAATTTTCTCCGGAATCCCTGGGTCGAAAACTTTGTCCTCGGTCATCAAATCATCAATTGGAGCATCGTACAAAATCTTCTTCCATTCATTCTCTTTAGATTCCAAATCAAATAAATCATCATTCTCTTCGAGAGGCGGTTCATCGGTGAACCCCTCGAGAATGGAAGCAACGCTTATCTTAGGAGTAGACGGATCACGGTGAAGTAGAAACTCAATCTCATCAACGTCGCCACCTGGGTCGAAACACTCATCCTCATTATCATCGGAAAGAGGTGTGACTAACACAGCCGGCTCATCAAGGTTAGAATCATAAGAAGCCTTGCTCTCGATGTTCTCTAACACCTCATCAAAAAGAGGATTTATGGCACTAGAGATGTATTCATCATCGAATTCGAAAAGAGGGTTCGAGTAAATTTTAACATTTTCTTTTGGAACGTCCTCATCGAATAGTGACTCGTCATCACTAGAGGTAAAATCATCATTTGAATCGAAGAGAGGGTTAGAGAAAGTCACGAATTTTTCCTCATAAACTTTAATGGGAGAGAAATCATCACACGAAGGTAAATCACACTCACTATCACTCCCGGATGTATCCTCAGACTCACTTGGGATTGGAACAAGGTCCTCAACACTAGACTTTATTACTTTGTCCGATTCCTTTTTAGGAATAGTGCTAAGATGCTCATCCCCCATGATGAGAGAGTCCTCGGGCTCAATAGTAGAAGAGACGGGTGCGAGAGCAATAGACCAAAGAATTTGAGGCATTTTATTCAAAGGAATAGAATACTCCTCGTCATCATCGTCATCATCGCAAGTAAAATTGAAACTTCACGAAGGCTCGAGAGTACTCATTTCTTGAGGAGGTGATTGATCGATATTAGCCGTTTGCTTTCGTTGAATTACCATTTCACAAAATGATCGCATCATGTTGAGAAGTTTATTCTTTGACTCTTCCCATCTTTGCTGATTAAGGTCTTCTTGATGATCGATGGAATACTGCGGGGATTGATATTGGTCAATTACATATACTTAGCAGTTCATCTAAATACTACCTGCACTGCTTCAGATCCTCCATATCTTTGATACTCATTTCTTAAGGAGTTGATTGATCGATATTAGCCGCTTGCTTTTATTGAATTACCATTTCACAAAATGATTGCATCATGTTGAGAAGTTCATTCTGTGACTCTTCTATTTTATCCCATCTATCGTGCACATCACTCATCCTTTGTTGATTAAGGTCTTCTTGATGATCGATGAAATATTGCGGGGGTTGGTCAAAACCGTAATAGTTAGAATTATGCTCAAAGTGGTTTTGATTCATCGGTTGACATTGAAAACTTTCATGAGGACCCCTACAGTTTTCACAGTGATATGTGAGAAATCACATATCCGTTTTATACTAAAAATGACCCTAAAATGATCAAATTGTGCAAATTATGCTTGTATATTGCTTGTTTTGTCATTTGTGATGTGTAGGGACGGATATTGCAAATATCACAAGAAAATAGCCAAAACCGGGCAAAAACGAACACGAGACAGAAAGAGTACACAAAAGCCGGAAGTTTTCTAGCAAATGGTCCACTAAAGTCAATAATGGTCAAACCTTGGTCAACTACAAAAAGACAAAACTTTCAAAATACTAAAAATGAGCCCTTAATGTTAAATCATTTTGCACTAAAAGTCTAAAAACAACAACACCGTTAGTCCTTTAACACTTAAAGACTAATGGTCGTTAAGTGTTAACTATATAAACCCTTTTTCGTTTAAACCATTTAACCGAGCATAAGATAAACACCAGCCCAAAACCTTTATAAGCCCAAGTCAACTTCCCCGTTTTACCCCAGGTCAAACCAAATCAAAGTTATAAAAAGAAAAAAAGGGCGCGAATGGTGAAGTTATTGTTCACCACGTCCCAAACAATTACCCTACTCAAACTAGAAAGGTTAAAACCATCTCCCATTCAAATGACGTGGCCACAAGAGATTCCAAGTGCCAAGCTCCACGTTGGCAATGAAATGCGTCATCAAAAAGCTTTAATTGGTCAATATAACTCAAGGATATGACAACAAAACACCGGAAATCCAAAAAACACACTTAGAAAGGGAATTTTACTGAACTAAAACAAGTGCCAAAGAAACATACAGCTCTCAAAGAAGTGGGATTGCCAGCTTGGCATCCATGTCTAATTTTAATACCGAATCCCATCCAACGGTCACAATCCATCATTCAATGATTAGAAGATATTGATGGTCAAGATTGAAAGGAGCGTGCAGAGGTCTAGATCATTCTCTCCAGGGCTAAAAATAAGAGTTCACCCTCTCTCCAGGGCCTACATTTTGTTTTTGTCATTTTAAGTGTCAAATATTCACAGTCCAAAACTGGCCCTTAAGGCCTGTTTTCAAGTTAAATTCAGATAGTTAAAATAGTTTTTGGGTCTTAAAATTTTGTGCACAAGTAGATTGTAAGGTAGTTTAAATCTGCTTGAACTTATTTTAGCTTATAGAGCTTATTGGTACATCGTGTTTTTAAGCCTAATTTTATGCATTTTGTCATTTTCAAACCAAAAATTAAACTCATCCTACCAAAGAGTCTCTAAGCCTTTTTCATTTTAGCTTTTTCTTAAGCAAATGACTTTCAAACGTATTTCAAAAGCTGTTATTTGAGTAGTGTGTATGTCAATCTTTTTAGAGAACAAGTCCTTATTCCATAAGGGATCCTTTAGCTATTGAAATTTAAGCTCAAATACCCCCAATTGTCTGTCAAAGTAAATAGGTAGCTTAGGTGCTTATTTGGGATTTTTCAGCATTATTTTCATTTTTTTTTTTTTTTTTAATTTTTTTTTTTTTTTTTTTTTTTTTTTTTTTTTTTTTTTTTTTTATTTTTTTGTATTTTTTGGCTTAATTTCTTTGCTTCGTTTCTTGCTCAAACTGCTTATTAAATTAGCTTTAGGGTAGTAGTAGCTTAATGTTCTTAAATTTTAGCTTAATTTAGCTTATTTGTTCCTTTAGTTTTGAAAAAAAGCCAAAATAGTCTTAAGTAGTATCTGTCAAAGTTTTTAGCTATTTTCTGGCTTATTTAGTGGTTTTCATAAAAAGCTTCTTTTGTTAAATTTGCTTATTTTGAGCTTTTTTACAACTTTGTTTTTCAAAGTTTTTGAAAATAAAAAAATAGCAAAAAGCTAGGCCATGGATTCAAACCCATGACCTAGCCCTTAGCACACACTCGTACTTTCACAACACACACAAACCATCTCTGCCCTTGGGACTTTTCTGTCATAAGTTCTATTAATTATTCTTTTAATGCTTTGTTAACTATTTTGCCTATCAGCTTATTTTAGCTTATTTTCCTGCTTATTTGATTAGCTTTTTCAGCTCTTTTATTTTTTCTAAGTTTTAAATAGTTCATTTTAATTTCTAGTATTTTTTCAGAATATTAATTTAAAATAGTTTAATATTTTTAATAATTAATTTTCATTAAAAGTATTTTTAATTCATAATAAAAAAAACTAAAAGTCAAAAAATTAAAATTCTTTTTCTGAAAAATTTATTTTGTCATTTAGGATTTATAAAAATTAGATTTGAAGTTTAGGGCTTAAATTTGATGTAGTTGCTTAAATGTCGCGTTTCTTTAATTCTCGTTTACGTTTTTAGAAGCTTATCGTGTTTAATTTATCATTTCTTGGTTACCCTTGTTTATCGTACATTTATCTACTTGTCCATTATATTTACTAGGATTTAGAAAACCCAAATCAAAAATTTTAAAACATTCAAAATGCGCGATCACAGACTTAACCGATTTTCAATTCGCACTTCGTCGAGGAAAAACAACCCGGGAGGTTTTTGAGATAACTTTGGTTAAAAGTTTGTTTCTTGAACCCGACGGAAAATACTTACTATACTATTATTGACCTATCCTTATACTATATATTTACGTATAGCGTATGCGGAGACGGATCAAATTTTTGGCGCCGTTGCCGGGGAAGTGTGTAACGAATTTTGTGTTTCGTTCGAAGATTAGCGTTTTGAAGAACCTTCCTCGTAAAGTTATTTTTCGTTTGTGAATATTTTTAAATATAAAAAAAATACAAAAATATTTTACACTTCTATTTTTTTTATTTTAGTATTAAAAATAACCATTTGTTAATCGTTGTTACGGCTCACCTTATATACGTGCCTATAAATGGGAAGTTTAATAAAGGCGGGTTTGATCAACATCACCCAAAAGGAGAAGGGTTATTCTAAATAGCGCCTCGCGCTTACCAACTCCTCCGCTTTCTTGTACGTATTTTTAGAGAGCTACCGTGCACGTTTGATTTTCGGTTACCAAAAATATTTTTTCTTTCTTATTTTAATTTCTTTTCTCATATATTTTTTTTAAATCTAAAAATATTCTTCTTTATCCTCTTATCCGTTTAATTCTTTGACATGTCTTCGTATAACCATTTTGGTTGCTCGTATTGTGGAGGTCCGTTTAATGGTGGAAACTGTCCGGGCTGTAGCAGTATAGGATCCGGAAATGAGTTTGTCTATGACCCAAATCCTTATTCTTATAATGACACACCTACCTTCTTCAACCAACCTCCACAGCCCCAGACAAACTCTTGTGATTTTGTGGTAACGATCATTACTACGGTTCTGAAGTACATCAACGAGTCCCCGCTTGGCTATTAGACTGAACCGTGTAAACAATCAAAACTGTAGTGATAATTATTATCCACAAGATTCACGGAGTTTACCACAACAACTTCTTTGCTGTGAGAACTGTAGGGGTCCTCATGCGACGTTTCAGTGTCAACCGATGAACCAAAATTTCAATTATTCTAATTCTTTCGGTTTTGATCAAACTGGACCCCCGCAAGCATTACATCAATAATCTAAAGAAAAAAAATAAAAAGAAAAAGAATCAGCTTAATAACCGAACTTTATACACTGATGGAGAGAACTATTGAAAGAATTAATCCACAACGTAGCAGTGAGGCTTTACTTGTAGCTCAAAGAGATCCAGAATTGACGTGAACAGAGCAGGCAGCTCAAGAAAGGAAGAATTTCACCGAAACCCTTCCTTTCGTCAACTAATTTGAAGAAAATGTGTGGGCACAAAGTTTGTGAAAGGAGCAAAAGCAAAAGTATGGAAAAATGATGCTAGATTTACTTGAAGATTGTCGACAAAAAGAGCTTTATTGTATACATAATAATGTTGATGATTTAATTGAAAGTGCTCTTAATTCTAAACTTCTCTTGATTAATTTGAATTCTCAACGTTTCAATAAGGAAAAGCAGGAAGTTAAGAATATCGTAGAGCAGGCGACTAAACGTAGAACTCGTATAACGAAGTGTTTGAAGAATTTTAAAGTTATTCATAAGGAGAGTACTATTCCTTTGAATAAAACACCTCAAATTTCTCCGATTAAAGCAATTACACACAATTTACTAACCGATGAACCTGAGTACTCTCTAAGTATGGTGGGATAAGCTATCTTTACTACTATTTTCGGAAACGGAATCGGACCAAAGAAATAAAGTCTAGTGGTTGAAACCTTGTCCTATCCCAATGAGTTCCGAGGATTTTTCCGCTAATGAAAGTGAGTGGTGATATCCAATTTTTTTTTTTTTTATTTTTTTTTAATGATTTACGACTTTCTCTAATCCTCTCTTTGATTCTAATGACGATTTCACCTCTAGTGATGACAAGTCACTTTCTAATGAGGATGTTCCGAAAGAAATTTTCAAAATGTATTCGAACCCTCTTTTTGATGACGAAGAGAATCAATTTCTACCAAGATAGAATTCCTCATAGTCCTTTAATGCCAGTCCTAATCTTATCAAATCCTTTGCTTAATCGAGAACTTTTGATTGATTCTTCTCCTAAGTTTTGATTATCTCTCGGAGGAGTTCTCCCCGTGAACTCGCTATATTGATCAAATTTCCACCGGTAATTGAGGAGAGCCGACTTTGATCTAGAGGCAGAAAATCCATCTGTGAGAATTTGTCGTATGATAATTCATCTCCACGACCACCGGAAGAACGTAATTCTGAAAATGTTGATACGATTATCGAGTCTCCCTCTCCATCTCCTATCCCCGTTGAAGATAGTGACTCTCATATGGAGGAGATTGATTTGCTCCTTTTTACTATATATATAAATATAAATAAATATATAAATATAGGATAATATCAATGATAGTAGTATAGTAAACCGGAAGTATCGGTTTCTCACTTCGTTATCCACAAAGTTTAAAACCGGACCCGGGTCGTTCTTCCTGACGAGGCGTGAATTTGAAAATCGAGTCGCGGTTTGTGAAGAATGCTTGAATGGGAAAGATTTGATTTTGATTTTCTAAAACTACGAATATTATGCAAAAACGAATAAAAGAAAACCTTAAACAAAAGCAATTTAAGAAAAACGCGAAAACGGGAATTTAAACCTAAAAGTATGGGAAAGCATAAAAAGGCAAATAATTATCTTAAAATTCTACGGGAAGCATAAATAAGGCATAAGAATGAAATCCTAAGTCTACAGGAGCATAAAATTAAGGCAATTAGGCTTAAATCACAAAAACGAGAACGAAAATTAAAAAACGAACGCGACTAAAAACCTAAAATAATGAAAAAAATAATCTAAGTGAATTTTTTTACTTTAACTAATACTAATTGACTAAAAAGTAAGAATAAAGAAAACTAGAACGAAAACGGAGTTAAATTAAGTTTAAAAACGCGAAAACGAGAACCGGGCCCGAAACTCGTTCTTTAAAAATTAAATTTTTGCAAAAAGACCCTTAAAGAACGAAAGTTTTTCTATTTTTCCTAAGTGCAAAATGATAAAAAAATTTTCTAAAAAAGAAAATTTTTTTTTTGATTTTTATTTAATTTATTATAATTAAAAACAGTTTTAAAGAAAATAAATGTTAAAAAATATTAAACGATTATAAAAAATTTTGAAAAATTTAGGGAAAATCAATTAAACTATGAAGGTCCTGAGAAAAATGTGAAACTGAAAATTCAGCTTAAAAATAAGCTGTTATTAAGCTAAAATGGGTTGGAGGCTTATTGGGCTGCTGTGGGCTTATATATTTAATAAAACAAACTCATACCGGATGAGCTATTGTAGCACAGCGGTATGAGTTTGTGTGTGTGGGGGCTTTGATAAGGGGGAAGTCCAGGGTTCGACCCTTGGCCTCTCTCTTTTTAATAAAACTTTTTTTTAAAATTTTTTCTTTTAAAACTTAAAAAACACGCAAAAAGTAACAACTTTAAAATGAGGGGGGGGTGGAAACACTTTTTTTTTACAAAACGAAAATAAGCAGGAACTAAGGCAATCAAAATAAGGCAAAGCAAGCACTTTTAACACTAAAGTCCTAAGAGCTAAACTGGGTAGGCTACTTCTTAACATTTAATAAGCTAAACACTAAGGCTTAATAAGGCAAACTAATATCTATACTACAACTGAATAAACAAGATAACAAAAAAAATAAGCAAGTGAAATAAGCAAAATAAGGCAGAAATTGCAAATAAGCACCTATGACCAAAAAACATACCAAACAGCCTGCAAGGGACACTATTTGAGCTTAAAATAAGCTAGCAAACCAAAACAAACCTAAAAATAGCTAAAGTTGGTCCTACTAGCTTTAAGAAAAAGCAAAAAGTTCACATTTTGGAAAGCACATAAGCAAAGAAAAAAGGAAGGAAAAGGGTTGTTTGGCAGCATAACTGATTTTTGGTTTTCATTTGAAAGACAGGAATGGCTTTTTGCAGACTAAAATAAGCAAATAAATGAAGTTAAAAATTCAAACAAAGATTAAACAGATTGAGATCTATATCCCTACTACTTATACTATTAAATTCAGACCATGAAACAACTTATAACTAAACTAAATTGGCAAATGAAAAATGGACATTTACTTAGAAAAGCAACTATGACATATTTTGGTATGAAATCTAAAGGCACATGCAACCTTGGTTTAACCCATTCTACTGCATTTCTACAATCTAACAAAGACAAGAAAACATGGTTTTAACTTTACTAGACCAAAGATTTAAGATGACCAACTGCATACTAATATGACATAACAGATTTAACTAGTGCATAGACAAAACTTAAAAACTTAATTTTAAACTTCAAAAACCTATCAAAACAGATTAAAAGGACTCAAAAGGGTTTGACCAAGTTAGCTTGGTGACCCAAAATCAAGTTTAGACTCCTTTGACCCGTTTTCAGCCCTTGACCCAAACACCCCCTTAAGAGGGTATTTTGACATTTTTGAACTACACTAACTGATTTAAGCATCGAATTTGAAAGAAAAGTTATAAGCTAGACTCAAAAAAAGCATAAACAAGAACTTATAGATTCTAAATAAGCACTTATGAGCAAACAAACTAAAATATGCATACTGAGTAAACTAAGACAGTTTGACATGAAGAATTTGAGCAAATGGTTCTAGACTACACAAAGCATCACAATCATACCAAGGACATATAAAGCAGTAGATAAGCTGAAAAATAAGCAGGCAATAAGCAAGCAGGAACAAGCTTACAAAGACAGATTTTTCAAATAACCATATAACTTAAAATTTAATTAAAACATAAAGTGATTACAAAGTTTTAAAGTTAAAATGACAAGAGTAAAAGACTAAAAACATAGAAACATTTAAATTAAACTAATCTAGAACTACTCCTACATTACACACTTTTCTTCTCTGTCTTTTTTCCAATTTATATGCTGTAGAGTTGTGCTTCTTGTGTTTTTGTCTTATGATGAAGAGCCAAGTCTTCATCACTCCATTGATTTTTGTTGTTGCCCCGAAAAACAACAAGTAGATTATCTTGAACCCTTGCATGAATTCGGCCAATAGGAAGTTAAGGTATTGCCATAGTATGTTTGTGTTTTGGAGGTGGGGTAAGGGTTTTTGTCATGGGGTGAAGAGATTTGGCATGTAGTTGCAGAGGGAATGAAAGGGATGGGGGAATAGTGTGGGGTTCAGGGCTTTGGCGGGAAAAAGAAGAAGATGTACAGTATGTTTGAGAGTTTGGGGAGATGGCACAACTAGCCCCTCATCTCGTATATGTATATTTGCAGTATTCCCTTGTGGTAAGCATAGTTGGCCCTTGAGGTTGGGTTTTAATTGCACCGTTAGTCCCTAAAGGACTAACAATGTAAAGGTTTTGGGTTTTAACGCCCGTTAAATGGGTAAATGGGTTTGTTAAGTGGTTATGGGCCACGGGTTGTTTATAAATGGGTAAAGGGTTTGGGTCAGGTTATATTTATAAGGGTGAAAGGGGTATTGTGGGTTTATTACATAAGTTGGGCTGACCCGGCCCAATAAGGTGGGCCCGGGTTGGTCCACTTTGACTTTTTAGGTTTTACGGGGGTTCGGGTTTTCGATGCCCTTTCCAATGCCGTATCCCGTGGTTGACTTTGACTTCGTCTTGACCTCATTAGACGCACAAACGTTGTCGAGTCGATCCGGAATTTGCCGTTTGAGCTTCGTTTTCAATCCTTTTGCACCTTTGGCCTTAGTTTTCACGCTCTTAATTCAGTCCAACCTTGATTTTTGTTCGTATTGCCCATTTTTGTCCTTTAGAGAATATCTGTACCGCTGCAATACTGTACAACACAAAAAAAATGCATATTTATGGCATTGTTTTTGTGCGTTTTTGGTCGTTTAGGGTTATTTTATTAGGTAAAAGGTATGTGTAATTAAATGCATACCAGAGATCGATTTATTTCTTGCTTCCGATGACTCGATGTCTCCGGGCATTGAGAATGATGATTATATCTAAAGTACTCGAAGGGATATCATTGATCTTGAAGCAAGAAAATTGCTTATCAAGATCCCCTTCCCCTATTCGCCGAAATTGAGTACCATCTAACCTTGATCATTTAATGATCCAAGTCGATCTCCTCGTGCCCTCCTTTGGAACACGGATGTTGAGATTTGCTTTGAACTTTGAGCCGATACGACCGTGGAGAGATGATCTTGATGATCTAGAACTAAAGATGAATGTTTTGACCCAGTAGGGGTGAGATTGTGATGTTTTTGGCAAATGTTGAAGGTGACGAATTACTTTCCTTGCACATTTATCATTCGAATTTCATACCGCTCTCACCTACCCTGAGTGATTTCTCTTTCTTTTACTTCTCTCCACCGAGAGTAAAGACATAAACATTTTTTGATCCGCCGCAGTCTCCACTTAAAGCCGGTGGCATCTCATCAGGATGGAACTTTCATGTGCTTTAAATGTTTATCCAAACATTAATGAAAAGCCCGATTGAGAATTTCTCCATATTGCTTCCCATGGACAGACTTAGATGCGGTGGATCGAGTCAAGTCTTATGTGAACTCGTTACCAAAAAAACAAAGTGCTTCGTGGAGGCACCCCATGCTTATATCATTATTCTTCTTTCTTATTTCTAATGTGAAGTGATGGTAGGCTGTACTCTTCCTTATACCTTGATTTGTTTTTTGCTGTGATTGTTTGTAGGATTGACCCAAAATTTTTGAAGACTCTCGTGTTCGTTATTTTGTCCCGGTCCCACTCCACTTCCTCCTAGCGCTTTGCTTGCCATTAGTTATGGGAAATCCGATATCCTAATTAATTATCGACTAACAATTATCTTCTAGCATATTATTTGATAAACGCTTAAAGATTTTTTTGTGATAACTTTTCTCCATGCTCGGATTATGCATTCGACTTTTTGAGTTCTAGTATGGGGTTTTAAGCCTTAGACTAGGAAACATTGAGGACAATGTTTAATTTTAGTATGGGGTAGTATATCTTCGATATGATCTTACCTACCCTTTGCCCGTTGTTCTCACGTACCCCGTTTTCCCGCAAAAATTTTAAATTTTTAAGTCTTAATATCTAGTTTATTGTTCATATATATATATATATATATATATATATATATATATATATATATATATATATATATATATATATATATATATATATATAAATGTGTGTAATAATGGAAAATAGAAAATAGTTGATAAAAATAATAAGTGTTTTGACACGAATGTAGGCTTTCCGTTGGTGAGAACGAAAAGTAAATTTTGACCCGACCGGTTTTATATCTTAGCTTTTCTCCTTAACATATATAGATTGAATTTTGCTAATCTTTTATACAAGGAGCTATAAAACGCGAGTCTAGCTTAAAAAAGTCAAGACTTTGCAAGTTCCCATAATTGATTTTAAATATGCGAAGATCGATTTATTAGAATTAAGATTGTTGCCAGTCTATGTGACTTGTTAAAGTGCCGATCTTAATTCGCTAGGCTAAGTATTCACGAGTTTCTTTATTAGAAATTTTAAATTGTGAAGAACAAGAGATGATAGAGTAGAGTATAAGTTTTGATGCTAAACATAGAATAGTTGGATTTCTTTAAGGCTCATAAAGGTTAATTGTGGCTTTTTGCTCCCATCAGCTTAATAAACATTATATAATTGTTAAATAAATAAAGTTTCTTTGGTTTTTGCGATTCTTAGTTTAGATCACTTCGTAGAGATTCCTTCTGGTGAAAGTAAGGTACACATCGAGGTTTTGTCAGTGTTGTGGGGAAATAGACTCCTGGACCATGGTCGGCTCGCATACCGATGTGGCAGTTGTTAAAAGACCACATGACTTGAAATTTGGCTATAATAATAATAATTATGTAATAAACCGAAGCCGAAATAAGACTTCTGGATCATGGTCGGCTCGCATACCGATGTGACAGTCGTTTAAAGGGTGGAGGTAATAATAATAATAATAAAAACTGTGGGCTGATAAAAGTTTACTGCCTCTTGCCGGCTCACAACCGATGTGACAGTCTTCTAAATAAGGCACATAGTAATAATAATCCGAGACTGATAAAAGTTTGCTGCATCTTGCCGGCTCACAACCGATGTTGCAGCCTTCTAAAAGGTCAAGGAAATTACCAAGGTCGAAATATGTTTGTTGCATCTTGCCGGCTCACAACCGATGTTGCAGCCTTCTAAAGGACCGAGGTTTAATAATGTTGCAATAATAAGAAGAATAAAGCCAAATTTCGACTCCAGGGTTATCTAAATAAAGCCTCCGTCTCTGGACTCGTAGTTGAGTTGTTTCGGATGAAATAAAAAGGATAACCCCTAAATCATGCGAAATTAGAACCTTAATGTGGACCTTATTCTCACCATATCGTCTCTTTAGGAAAGGATTTCAAACTATTAATAGTCTAAACCGGGTTTACTTTATTAATAAGGACATAATTTATTTGTCACCAATAATAATAATAATAAAATCCTTAGAGGATTTAGGAATATGGGAGCGAAAAGTTAGTTTACACTTACACAATTAGCATTTATGAGTAGTGTTAGCATCTAATCTTATAATTGGCTGTGATTTTGTTTTAAGCTTGGTTTGGGGATTGTGAAAAATCAAGGATGACGAACTCCCGTTCTTAAAGCCTTTTAAATAATTTTATATGTGCCACGTGGCGAAGCATTATTATTTATTTCACTTCTCAAATCAGTTGCAAGCAAGAAATATATAAAGAGAATCATGCGGCTAATATTTATTGCTTACAATTTAAGCGAATAATGAGACACGTGGAATTCACTCAACGGTGGATCAATTGCTATACTTTTCTGGATCCGATAGATGCATAATGAAGGCCAATCATTGGCTAAATCATCCTGGCAATCATTGGGCGAATTTACGTTTTCACCCCCTCACACCATATAAATGTCACCCCGCTCCCTTTTATTTAGAGTCAGTTAGGATTTAGTTAGATAAAAAAAAGTAGGTGAGTTTAGTCTTAGCTTATTGTAAAAGTTTTCATTTCAGCTTATTGTAGTTATGTTATAGCTTATTTCAGATTAATGTAAAGCTCTTTTCGAGCTTATTTCGATTATTTTAACAAGATTTAGGTTAGCTTTATGAAAGATTATGGTTTGATTCCAAGTGCTTATTTCTTTTCACTCCTTTTCTTTAAAAATGCTTATTTTCTGTTTTGTTTGTCACTTTCTGAATAAGCTTCGATATAGCTTATCTTAGATTCGTTTAAGCGTATATGTTTGCAAGATAATCGGTTTTGGCTTATTCACGTGTTATGGTTGAGATCTAGTTCTTAAAATGCTTATTTCGATTTTGAATGGCTTATTGTTAATGTTTAGTTTAGCTTATAATCTCGACTTAATGCATAATTAGTTTTGAATTTATACAACTTACTTGTTTCTCGATTAGAATTTTGATTCTCATTTTTTTCATGATTATTCTAGCTTTATTTCTTAGTTGTCGTTATTAAAATTTCTTATTCTCTTTTAAGTTTTACTTGCGAGCTTGATTCTAGCTTAAGTTTTATTATCGTAGCCTTTTAGAGAGTAATTTTGTGTTGCTTTTGATATCTTTATTTTAGCTTAATCGGTTTTTATTTCTAGATTTAACCCTCAATTTAAGTGCTAATTCGAGTTAGGTTTTTCATGTAGTTAATATCGTCGGCTTTTCAGATTGCGTTGTTTAGAAATTAAGCAATGTGTTTGATTAATTGTGCTACCCTCCCATACTAAAATTATGATGCTGCGTTTTGGTTTATATATCAAATTAAGGCCCATTTTGATTATAATATTGCTATTTTTGGGCTGAGCGTTTAGTTATTGGGGCTTGTCGTTTTGGTTCGTTGGAACTTCCTCTTTTGGGCCTTTTTAATTTTAGTTTAAGGATGTTGTTCAATGGCCTTTTGCTAGATTCGTAGGATAGAAAACAAAAAGCTAGAGTTGATTTTGCATTTGTAGTAGTGAAATTGCAAATCTTGTTAAACTACTTTATTATAACAGTTTTATGTTTGTTATTTCGACTTTGGTACCAGTCAACTCATGAGGCGCGAAGCTTACGGGTTTAATAAGCTAGATAGAATTTGACTATTTTCTTTAGCTTATTAAATCGGGTGGTTATCGTTTATTTGCGGCTCTTCACTTCGGTCCAATTTTCTATCATTTTTCAATTTATTAGTGTAGACTTAGTATAAAATATTTAGCGTTGTTTATTTGATCATTATGCGTAGCGAGTAGTTTATTTTTTATGCTTGTTAAGTAAATTGGTGTTTAGTGAATTTAGTGTGGAATTTAATAAGTGATTAGTGATTAATAATTTGCAAAAAATTATTTAGTTTAGTGTTTTATTTAGCCGAACGGGCAAAAGCCGTAAGATTAAGTAGACATTAAATTAGTAATTAATTTCTCAATAAAAAGGCGTTATCATTATTAAGCCAATGTTTTGAGGAATCGATTTATTAGACGAAAATTAGTTCATCATTAAGA
>BQNB010114386.1:6050-18425 GCA_026074375.1 Tanacetum coccineum
TAGGGACGAGTTATGAAACAAAAATGGTCTACTAGAAGAGTAATGACCTTGTTAGCCCTAAAAATATTAAGTCGAACAAGGAAGCTCGGCTATTAAAAGGAAGCTCGGCTACTAATTATGGAAGCACGATCTTTATTTAATATATGTTGTAATAGGCTAGTTACGGGTATTAGGCTCGTTTATTTAATCTAATATTGTATGCGTTGCAGGCTTAAGCCTAAGTTATCCCGAGCCCGACCCAGACCCAAGATAAAATACCACACGACCCAAAGAAAGCCTCATAGGCCGGCCCATTAAAGTTGTATAAATACCCCTCTCCAAGTGTGGATAGGGTGTTGGTTCTCATTTGTTTTACACACACTTGTATGAATTAACCATCTTTTTCTTCTCTCTAGTTTCTCTCTCTATAAATTCTTCATTTTTCTTCTTATCCTATTTTCTTATCAAAATAATGGTCAAGTGAAAGTGTATCTTGGTCCCTACAATTAGTATCAGTCACCTCGGGTGGGTTTCGTGTTTTTGTTGTGGTGATTCATATCTTAAGGGGATACGGCTTAATTTAAGCTTATTCGGCTTCTTTATCATACGGATTAATTTTATTTTTAGGGTTTTTATTGTTTCAAAAGTTTAAAATTTTGTTTACGAAAACAAAAGAAGCAATCCTTCAAAACTAGTTTGTCGTTTCTTTGTTTATTTTAAGTTTAGTTTTAGTTTATTAGTCAACAATATAAAATATAGTTTTTCTTTCAGTTTAGGCTTATTCTAAGTGCTTGTTTCTGGGTTTGTATGCTTCAGCTTATTGTTGTGGTTTTTTTGGGTAACATAACTTTTTGAAGCTTTTAGTATCTTATTTGATCACGACTTGTTTTCTTGGCTTAAGAGGTTTTTACTTATATTCAACTCAAAAAGCATCAAAAGTTTCATAAAATTTGTATAAGCTTAAGGTGTTGTTCTTTTCGTGGCTTACTATGTAGAGAAAAAGAGCTTATTATAAGCTTATTTTGCTTCTTATTTCTTCAGCGCATTATGTGGCTTATATGCGGGGAAAAAGAGCTTTTCAAAAGCTTTTTGAAGCTTATTACTACCTTATTTTCAAGTTAAGACAAGCTTAGTTTTTTGGTTGAGCCTATCCTCTTGTGGTCAACACGGTTTGAATAAAGAAGACAAAGAGAAGGATGATAGTACGGTTTGTCATCTTGGGAGGCGGATTAGCAACTCAGTTGAAGGAGGCAGATTAGTAACCTGTACAGGAGGCAGTTTAACAACGTGAGCTCGAGGCGGGTTAACAACTCATGTACGAGGCGGTTTAACAATTTCACATAGAAGGCAGTTTAACAATTTCACATAGAAGGTGGTTTAACAGTTTCATAGAAGGCGGTTTAACAGTTTCACATAGAAGGCGGTTTAACAATTTCACATAGAAGGCGGTTTAACAATTTCACATAAAAGGCGGTTTAACAATTTCACAAAGAAGAAGGTTTAACAATTTCACATACAAGGCAATTAAACAAGCAAACAAGAGGAAACTATAAATGTTTTAATTTGTTTTGGGGTTTTGGTTTCGAGTGACGATTCATTACGTGATTTCTAACGACTACCGTTGTGATCGTGAGATCGTAAGACAAAATTCAAAAAACGTAATCATACCCTAAAATTTAAACGAAAGAGATGAAAAGAATGGTGGGAAAATTCTTTATTAATGTAGAACAATCAAATTAACATACATGGAAATAGGAAGAGAGTTGTTTTAGAGAGAGTGGGTTGGATGAACACTTAGAGAGAGAGAGAAAGTAAACATAAGATTGAACTTGTATTATGTGTGAAAAATGAGCAACTAACCACCCCTCCAAGGCATGGAGAGGTGTATAAATACCCAAATAAGGCCGGCCATGGATGGGCTTACATGGGCTTTCCATGGGCTTTTCCTAACTTGCCTAGTAAGTATCCAAAAATTAACTTAATGAGCTAACTACAGTTATCTATAAAAGTGACCAATAGTTTCGTGTTCCTAACAATCTCCCCCTAAGGGAGGTCACTCCATTTTACAAAATTTTAAGTCTAGTATACTATGCTTTAGTCTTGAGCTCGTAGTCTTTAACTTTAACACTTCGTCACTTCGAGAAAGATGTTCGGTATCAGAGTGACGGAAACTTCTTTGAAATTCTTTGTCTTTAATACTTCGTCACTTCAAGAAAGACGTACGACATCAGAGTAGCAGAAGTCTTGAAACATGTACTTGAGCTTTCATGGTATCTTTATAAATGTAGGTCGAGTATGAGCATGCGGCTATGAATCTTGTGAGCCAGCTGGAACTAGGTACCTCCATGACCATCTCTATATATTCCTAAAATAAAACAGTTAGCAATAAAGCAGGGGGACGAATATGGCTTTGTCATTCGCTCGTGTTTAGTTGAAGTAACCTTTGAATCCGTGAGGATTGACATGTGATCAGACAGATTCAATTTAAGAAGAATCTTCTTGACAAGATTTCCAGTTGTAGTATTGAATCTTTCTAACACATATGTATTAGATTCATCGTACTCTACATTTTCTCATTATCGGAATGTCTCAAAGCAGACAACACGATAAGAGTGAACCAGTGAGTTACTATCTCACTGATTAAATAAAAGATTGATTTGAAAATCAATCGATGTATCACTTGCTAAAGTGGTTTTGTGACACATCGAGAGTTTTAAGCAATTTAAAATTCATTAATCATCGATCCATAACCTGGAACAAGTTTAATTCATAAAGAATCGCACCATTGTTGCTTTCTAGTTGTCACAAGTTTGATTCATAAGAATCACACAAGTCACCTACCATGAACTTGTTTGATGTTGGCTCAAGCAGGATTTCCATCTTCACTATGTGTACTTAAGCATCACTCGAATGTTCTGGCAAAATCACAAGGATAATGCGTAGGACTCTTAATGTATATCTTATAATTCACATTGTGTGACTTAGCAAGCATAATTTGACAAGTGTCTTAATGATATTTATGGATGATCTCTTTTGGCTTTAGACTTAATAGTACACTTTGGTTTTAGTGATTGGAGGCTGGAGCAGACTACCACCTTTTCAATATCAACTAACTCGGAGTGAGAAAGTTGATAGAAATGCATGTAATCTCCATGAGAAATAGGAATGAAACAAGATTCTTATCAGAACCAAGAGGTCTAGGGAGGGTTGTTGCAAGCGCACTAGGGTCCATGACTGTTTTTCAATTCATAAACAACTTAGTGTTACTGAAGAATATTAATTAAACCTGGTTCATGCCTAATTTATGGAGAGCTTCTTTCTTTTCACCCTTTATCCTTACATTTCATTTTCATTCTTCAACCCCTTCAATGCTTACCGTGAGACTTCATAACTAACACCTGTTAATTATTGTTTCCAAGGTTAGCTCCATCTCAGTCGGCAATATTCTCCGATTCTCACTTTTTCTCCTTTTGTTATCATACCTAAGGACTATTACACTAACATAGTGGATAGCCCTGGTAATCCCCGGTCTGGTCTGGATTATGGAATTAGAATACCTATGCCTAACTAACCTTATAACTCCATAAATTTATGTACATGGTGGTCTTTTTGGTATTCCATCATACTTAAACCAAAATCATTGAAAATTCAATCAAAGTTGTTGATATCAATATCAAAAGATTTACACATGAGAGTTTTTCATCACACTAAAAGCACCCCTTAAAATGTGCATCATAATCGAGTAGTACAGCAAAGGTGGAGTGCATTTAGTC
This sequence comes from Tanacetum coccineum, assembly GCA_026074375.1. Classification (NCBI taxonomy): domain Eukaryota; kingdom Viridiplantae; phylum Streptophyta; class Magnoliopsida; order Asterales; family Asteraceae; genus Tanacetum; species Tanacetum coccineum. The sequence continues at coordinate 9,803 of BQNB010114386.1, forward strand.
TATTTTATTCAATCCACATTTCAATACAAATTAATACATTTAATCCACATTTTCTCCTTTATCCAAAATGTGAATCCCTTGATATTTTGGATATCAATTGATTAAACGTTCGGGGACAAAATGTTACATAATACTATTAGGAACATTTTAATGCTCCCCTTTAATTTTTGAGGGTATATAAGATAGTGTTGATACAAAAAAGTTAAAAGTTTTGAATATACAAAGAAATCTTGAAAAATGTTTTCTCCGAGCACTTCTTTTATCACCCTTAAGTCTACAGCTAAACATTACAAATTCACAAATTTTTATTAATTTACCAGGGTAATGACCTGTTATGATGAGGACATCATATAATAAATCATATGTCCCTGCAATAGCCGAAAGTCTCCTTTGTACGGTCTTCCACCAACAAATTTCTCCAAGCTCCGCATAATCCTTCTGGTCTTGAGTTGTTTATCAATAGCCTGGATCATAGCTCCGCTTTATCTCTGTCACTCTCTCTTTAGATAGTCTGTGGCAGATACTGCATCCGGATTCTCTTTAGACGATCATCAAGAGCAGTCCGAACATCATTGAGTGTACCGTCACTAAACTTGTATAGTTCATCAATACGCATCAATCTGTTCCTTCTTAGACTTTTGGTTTTTGTAAATGAAACCATTGGATTGAGTATGCGTATAAGCTTCCCTTCAATTAAGATATTTATATTGTACGTATCCTACATTATGAGTTGAGCTTCTTTTGTAACTTTCAACAACCTAATTGAAGTCTTCCACATGCTTTAGGATAACAATGCATCTTGTAAACATTCCGCAAGTGCAGACATTAAAAGCTAGGCGTTCTCAATATATAGATTTTGTCAACTTGCCTTAAACAAGAAGAAGCAGCATGTCTTCGATGTCTTGAATGCGAAGCCTTTTGAGATCACCTTCTTTGAATTTATACAATTTGTCATCATCTCTATGAATAGTGATCCAATCCAGATGCTAGTAGTTATGCCATTTAATAATTTGAACCTTTGTGACAGCAATGATTATGCGTTTGGAGTAGACATCATGAGCATACTCCCTGTTATAAGCAAATCTATAGAATTGTTGTCGTTTTCACCCCCAATGTGAGATTCCCCAGAGAGCATCTTTGTCATAGCTAACTGGCACTTGACTCCACATTCTGTTAAGGATCAAATCTTTAATCCATTTGATATGCCTGTAATCTACAGCCTTGGTCTTTGTCACTGAAGTTGAATATTTTCTACTTGAGACACCACCACTTAGATACGCAAGGTCGTTGTTGATAAAGTGATCAAAAGGAATGACTTGACGACCTCGAGAATTAGGTATCAATGGTAATGGATTACGCAGATCATGTGGATATTGCTGACATTCAGGATTGATCCAGTCTAATTTATCAGTGGTTTCCCTGTAGACTTATTCAAGGAAATATTCAAGTTCCACCAGACTCTTGCATGATCCTTTCATTAGCTCGAATGTTGGACCAGCTAATAATTCAGGAGCGAGAATATCAACTTTGAGCTGATTTATCATGAATGCTGAGAAGTCTAGAGGAGTCTCCATCAGCTCATCAAACAACCCACAGTATCTTCTTTTTGAGCCAAAATGCTTAGCCAAGGTTGAAAAGGTCCCAAGATACACAGACCAAGTCCCTATATTTCCCAATCACGACATGAGTAGGAAGCTTTGCTTGTTATTTGAAACCAATCAAGAAGCTAAAGGTACTCTTCATCAGGTTGAAACTCAGTACTCCTGTTACGAACTCCTTATGTGCGGCTCTTCCAAATCTTCGGCCAGTGGCTATGGCTCCACTGCTTGAGCAGACTTGTCATCAGACTCGAGATGAGATATTAGGACCCTTCAGTAGACTTGTCATTGTCTTGAGAGTCTTTTCCCTGGTGGCACTGGTTGACTCGGTTTCTTTTCCTACTCTTCTTCTCTAGACCCCCTGATTGATCCAGCAAAGGTACTTCGTCTTTAATCCTCATAATCTCAACGTCTTTTAAACGAGATAGTGTCTCCATATGTGTCAAGTATGAGTTTGTCACTTTCGTAGGCGTCAACCAATGCTTTGTAGAGATTCTTCTGTTCATCAGATCTGTGGATTGACTTATTACTTTACATCTTATCTATGAGAATCTTCTTCAGCTCAAGTTCAGAAAGGTTGGTAGCTACAGCATAGGATGTCTTAGATTTATTAGATGAACGAGTCAGAACCTCTGCTTTGAGTTGTTCATTTACAGTCTTCTCACTTTTTGGCAGAATCTTAGAGATTTGTGCTTTAACTTATTCTTTGACTTGATCCTTAATTATTTTCTTAATGTTGTCATCAAGTTTATTGATGAAGTCTTCATTTTCAGCTTGAGCTTCATCTCTGAGTCTGTCGGACTATAACTGAACAGCTGTTTTGACGGCTTCATGCATCTTGTTGGCAAGGTACGCATCAACAATGCCAGGAATTAAAGAAACTGTTGCAGCAAATTGGTTCATTTGCTTGAATTCCGAGAAGTCGGTTTCCAAAGTTTTTAGTCTATAGTCAAACCCGGATAAAGAACCAAAGTTAGGAAGATCTTGTAGGGAGGAGCTTGGAATAGTTGCTGGTGTAAGAACTGGTGTTTGTTACAGATGTGTGATGAGAGTAGTGGGTAGTGGAGGAAGAATTGTTGCAGACAAAAAAGGTGGCTCAGCAATAGTAGTAACCGGAACATCTACCAGGGAAGTTGACTCAGTGTTAAAATTAAATATATAGTCAATACATGTATCTTGACTGGAGTTGAGCATGTTAGAAACGAAGCCAGATGACACAGAAAAACTCTGTTGTTGACCTTCAGGATTGACCGGAGTTATGATCACATGAGTGTCTTCTATTACTTGAGTAGTTTGAATGATAGTGCGGTGCGTGGTTGCATCTGTCATTTCAGTATCTCTTCCCTCCAGATTTGTGTGCAAGTCTTGTATTATATTCATTCGCTTCGTCCTCTTCATTTGTCTCTTCTTCATCCAGTTCTTCTCCCTCAACATTCGCACCTTAACTTTCTTCATCATTATCTTCATCATCAGTGGATTCAACATGAGAACATGTTTGAACCCTAGGATCAAAGCTATCTTCTTCTTTATCTTCTTCATCATGAGTGGAAAACTTGGGATGAACAAAGTCATCACCATCATTATCTGAATCAGTTTGCTCATTCATCATCATCATCATTGGCATCATCATCATCATTTTTATCATCATCATCATTGTCATCATCATCATCATTCAAGGCTACTTCATCATCATCCTCCTCATCACTGGACTTCCAATAGAATTGCTCATCATCTAATCCATATATCGGTACATTAGGAACCCCTGGTATACTTCTGGTTCCTTCATCTGCACCTGAGCCGCTGGCATGAGAGCTGTGAGTTTCTATCAGACTTCTTTTTGTGGCTAGCTTTATTTGTTCAGCTTATGTTAGCGCAACCTCAGATAGCACCGTTAGACCTTTAGCTTTAGACGTCTTTGCAAGTTGCTTCTTCTTGGCAGGTTTAGCTACCTTTGCTGAAGTCGTGAGTCTTTTGCCTTTAGTAGTTGGAGGAGTCTTTGTCTTGTTAGATCCAACTTGCTTCTTCTTGACACTTGATTTTGTCTTTGGAGGTTCAGCTCTTGAAGCAATGGCATAGTACTCTTTGTAGGATTTAGAGTTTCTGATATCTTCATTCGTCAATTCATTAGGCAAAATGGCACCATACAACTGTGTGTCTTCATGCCTAGAGACAACCTTGATCATGGTGAACATGTGGTCATCCCTGGCATAGTGCCAATTTACACTATTCCGTCTTAGAATTGATTGATCCTTAGTCATGAAGAAGTTGACAATGACTTTGGTGAAGCGAGGGTAGTACATCTCATTACTCTTCTTGACATTCTTATTCTCTACTTGATAAACAAAGTCCTCCTACAAAAGGTAGGCATAGTCTACATTCTTCTTATGGTACATGCCCCAAAGGATTTGAGCTTGAGATAGTCGAAGACTGTCATAACCGGTACTTTTGCCACTCAGACACTTATTGGTAACCGCAACAATGATCTCCAGGGTTGATGCAGCTTGTTGACATTGACATCGGTGATCATTTTAATCTCTCCACTGTGACCTAGATCTCTGAGAAATGTGAGAATTGCCTCGTCAAAGGGTAGTTCCTCGAATTGCTGATTAGGGAGTTTAGGGCATATTTGAAGCATTTCTCTGAAGTACTCAAGATTCATAATATGTTTCTTATTGTTCATCTTGAAACGAATCGAGTGATGATGAACTGTAGCAGTGGCCCAAAACTCTTGCATGTAAATTTATGGAACATCCACTGTGATTTGGAATGCCTTATAAAAGGGAGTGAGTTTCAAACATCATAAACCACTTGAAGAGTTGCTTCTTTGGACTTGAGGTCTGAGCTTAGTCGAAGATTGCTTTTGCCAATCTTGAGTCGGTTGGCAGGAGCAACTAAAGCGTCGTCTAATGCAATTTGTTCAGCTCTTGTGGTGTCCATGGTTCTGCTTAAGAAAGAATCAATACAGTTTTTATATATAACCAAATACTATAGAGACCTTTTGATTGAGCACTTTGAGTTGATTCATGATGCGAACATTTCTTAAGGATAAGGCACTCTAAGACTTATATAGCTCATTTTGAAGATATATTACTTTTAAATGACAACTTAGATTGACAAAATTGCTTAAGGATTTAAGGAAACTTGTTTGACTATTTAGGAATCGTGTTCTTTCTAACTAGTTAGAGAATTTTGATATCCTAAGCCTAATTTTAGTTAACCTTGTTTTACCTTACATTAAGCCAGTTTAACTTGATTAGAGATAATAATAACCAATGTTAATTAATTCCCTAACCAGGTTTTAAATTGACTTCTAGTTGGAAAATTAATCTTAAGTGTTTTTGGTCTTGTAAGATAAACCGCCTTCTAATGAACACTAATAGATTGGCTCCTAAAGAAAAGAAACAGTTGTCCGGTTCCTTAAGAAAAACTAGTTGTTCGGTTCCTTAAGATAAACTAGTTGTTCGGTTCCTAAGCCAATCTAGTTGTTCGGTTCCTTAATGAAACAAGTTGTTCGGTTCCTTAAAGAATAAGTTGTTCGATTCTTTGTAACACATATTTTCTTCCTTATAACAAATGAGTTGTTCGATCCCTTATAACATATGAGTTGTTCGGTTCCTTGTAACACATGAGTTGTTCGGTTCCTTATAACATATGAGTTGCTCGGTTCCTTGAGACCCATGAGTTGTTATGTTCCTTAAGTAGACTAGTTGTTCGGTTCCCAAAGGACATTCAGTTGTTCGGTTCCTTGAGACCCATGAGTTGTTCGGTTCTTAAAGCATACAAGTTGTTCGGTTCCTTAAGTCATACTTAGTTATTCGGTTCCTAAAGGACATTCATTTGTTCGGTTCCTTGAGACCCATGAGTTGTTCGGTTCCTAAAGCATACAAGTTGTTCAGTTCCTTAAGTCATAACATATTATCGGTTTCCTAACCAGACCTTAATTGTTCGGTTCCTAAAGAGAAAAATTGTTCGGTTCTTTAATGGAACGTGTTTTTCGGTTCACCTTTTAATTTTTTCACAAACATAACATTTCAAGCATTCAAACTTGATACTTTATGATTCTTATCATAAGAACAATGCTTAGGGACACGAAAACAATCATGAATCCACGGAATCATCAAGTGTATACACAAAACGAGCACATTTAACCATTAACGCACATATATTCCAACGACTACAAGTAATGGTGAGATTAGAACATTCAAACATATTCAAGACAGTAGTATTTAGCTCCTAAACACAAAACTCATAATCTTTTTACACAATTTCACATAAACCCAAATTTTCGATCAATAGATTGATCATATTTCATTCATACGTTAAACATACATAAAACTAAGTTAAACTAGTACATTACACACCTAAAACTACAAAACCCCTCAACTAATTTGGCGTTTTAACCAAGTTGATTTTCAAGAACCCTAATTTTGAGAATTAGAGATTTTGATATCAATAGTGGATGAAAAGCCAATTCGTTTGAGACGTACGTAGGTTAGGTGATGTAGAACATTTTATATGTTGTACCTTAGAGATGAATACGACTAGAGAAGAAGATTAAGGTATGGCGATTTTGAGGGAGGGAGAAAAATTTCTTAAGTGTGTGTTTTGAGTGAGGGTGACGGGATGGGGTGTGTGTGTGTTAATAAACAAGTTACGTTTTTGACACATTCACCCCCTGAAGCTTCGCTACCCTTTAATTTTCACAAATAGGTTTTATTAGGCAATACAAGTTTAACAATTGGCACACTTAGTCCCTAATGTTTTTAACTTTCATACCTAACTACTTAATTCACACTTTAACTCCCTAAAGGCATAAACACATAACATATAAGGCACACATAAGCTAAACTTAATTGACTTTCCTTAAAGAATGATATTCCGTTATTGATTAAAACCTTTTTCCCTTTAAGCACATTTTTATTATGAAGAAGATATTTGACATTTTCTCCCCCTCAAACAATGACCCGTTTTCTATTTAAAGAGCAGTAGTCGTTGTTTAAGCGGGCTAATGTCTCTGAAAAAGCATTTTCATATAAAGCAATGTTTTTATTGTGAAAACAAACACCATATTAAATAAGATTTCTCTTATTTTCACAAAGAAATGCACTGACACGTACATTAATTTGTAATATAGGAAGCACGGGTTGTGATGCAAAGTAATCACAAGCCTTTGCATGGTCATTAAGTAGACCATGCCTAAGAATAAATTCCCGTTGTTAGGAACAACTGTCTTTTTGACGACATGTCTTCCTCAGGATGAAAAGCGGGTTACTATCTGAAATAATAGTAAGCCATTTGGCATGTTGCTTTGAAAAACATTTGCAACTTCTGCTCGAACTTCATTTACAGCCTTGTATCATTATTGAATGACATTTCTAAGACAATAAATGTTATCGATTTTCAGAAGACATGCCATTATTACCTCTTTTTGAATTTTTTTTAATTTTTTTATTTTGTATTTTGTTTTTATAAAAGTTTTTATAAAATGAAAAATCTTTTTGGTTTTTAATATATATATACATATGATACAGGATATTTGAATAGGTACCACCACTATTCTTCAGCTTTATTTGCCAATAGTTTTAGAGTTTTCGGCGTAAAACTTCGCATTCCCAGCTTGTTGATAAGAAATTCAATTCTTTCTCTGCCTAGGGCTTTAGTGAAGATGTCCGCTAGTTGATACTCCGTGTTGACAAAGTAAAGCTCTACTACTCCATTCTCAACTTGCTCTTTTATGAAGTGGAATCTGATGTCTATATTCTTTGATCGAGAATGTTGAACGTTGTTGCAGCATAAGGCAATAGCGCTTTTGTTATCACAGCACATTGGAATTTTATTGAATCCAAGGCCATAGTCAGTAAGTTATGATCTCATCCAAAGGATTTGAGCACAACAGCCAGACATAGCAATATATTCAGCTTTCGTACTAGATATCGCAACGCTTTTTTGCCTTTTTGATGACTAGCTAACAAGTCTGTCTCCCAATAATTGCATACTTTCAGATGTACTTCGTCTAGTATCTTGGCAACCCGCGTGATCAGCGTTTGCATAAGCTGTTAGAGCAATAGAAGAATCATTTGGATACTAGAGTCCCCGATTTACAGTTCCTCTCAGGTATTTAAAGATTCTTTTTACAGCATGGAGGTGCTTTTCGATAGACTTTGCCTAATACCGGGCACACATGCATACAACAAATGTTAGGTCTGGTCCACTGGTTGTGAGATACATAAGGGTGCTAACCATTCCACGATAGTGTGTAGGGTCAACGGCTTTCCCTTGTGAATCTTCATCCTCTCCACCATGGGAGTATCCACGGGGTCACTAGATTCCATATCATATTTTTTCAAAGATTCTAGAGCATATTTAGACTGGTTTAAAAAGATGCCTCTGGGACTTTGTAAAATTTATAGTCTTAGAAAAAATGATATTTTGCCCATCATCGATATCTTAAACTTTGAACACATTATTTTTGAAAATTGGTCACATAGTTCAGGTGTAGGAGACAGAAAGATTATATCATCAACATAGATTTATACAAGGAGAATATCTTTGCCTTTTCTACTGATGAACAATGTAAGATCTACGGTTCCTTTAGAGAATTTTTAAGAGAGTAGAAACTTCGACAAAAGATCGTACCACACGCGAGGAGCTTGTTTCAACCCATAAAGATCCTTTTTAAGCTTTTACACATGATTTGGATTGTCTATATCGACAAACCCGTCTGGTTGGCTGACATAAACTTCTTCGCGCAGAATGCCGTTCAAGAATGTCGTCTTAATATCCATTTTGTAGACGATCATATTCATGTGAGCAGCAAACACGATAAAAATTCAAATAGCATCAAGTCTTGCCACAGGAGCAAAGGATTCCTCATTATCAATTCCCCCTTCTTAATGGTAACCACGAGAAACCAATCGAGCCTTGCTTTTCAGAATTCCGCCCAATTCATCAAGTTTCACCTTGTAGATCCATTTTAAAGTAATAACCATCACTTTATATGGACGAGGAACGAGTTCCCAGACTTT
>BQNB010114387.1:0-21763 GCA_026074375.1 Tanacetum coccineum
CTTCACCATGAATTTCCAATTGGCTGATAAGTTTCTAAAACCTATCATAGGTTTTATCCAGTCCTTCAGATCTTGATGCAATAAAATTCTTATATTGATGCTTCAGAATGGTCTTCTGCATTTTCTTTGATTATTTGTTGCCTCCAAACCTGGTCATAATTGCTTCCCATAAGGTCTTTGCATCCTTGATTCCATGAGACTTCAATAGGTGCTCATCAGGAATGGCCAACAACAGAGTGCTTTTTGCTTTCAATTCATTCTTTCTTGCCAGCTTTTGTTCTACAGTTTTAAGAGGAATGGGACCTTCAGCTCTAGCTGATGCAACAGCAGGTGCATCACCATTCACAATAACCTCCCAAAGAGCATATGAAGTGTGAGTAAGATATTGCTCCATTCTCATGCTTCATAGATCATAGTCTCCTGTTTTGAGTATAGGAAGTTTTAGTGCATACACTGTTTGGGTAGTTTCTGACTGTGATTCCATCTTCTCTTTGATTATGAGATCTTGTGTAGATATAGTGTTCTTCTTATTCAGAGTTTCTCAACAAGCTCTGATACCACTTGTTGATCTCTTATTGACATATCTTACTTAGCTTGTTAAAGCTTAGTTATATTGGATAGATCAAAGACAACTATAGTAGAAACTAAGATTGAGAATATCACAAACTATGCAGAATTTAGTTTGCAATACTAAGAAGAACAATGAAACAGTAAAAACAAGATCTTTACTAAACTTTCAATATATTGAATACTATTTTGAGATACAAAATAGCTATGAATACTAACTATGATTGATATGCAAACTATGAATACTAATATGAAAAACTGATATCTAGATCTATGTCATAAAGTTCCTTTTATACACTAAGGAAACCCTAATGGGCTTACAAAATACGTCAAGTGATTATGATCTTTTCTATAAGTAAACATAATCTCTTAAACAAATAAGTTTATACACATCTTCTTAACAAATAATTGATACTTATCTTCATAAGTATTCTTGTTCTTCAATCAACCTTTATCTCTTCTCTGATATGTCTTTGATCTCATCTCTGACATCATTAATCCTTCCAGCAGTTGTAATTACTCAGCAGTTGTAACTGAGCACAAGCAACATTAACTACTTTGAAGTTTACTCTAGCAGTACTAACATACACTAGCAGCAGTAACTACTTAGTATATTTTCAGTCTTCATCTCTGAGCAGTCTTAACTTCTACTAGCAGCAGTAACTTTATCTATCTGTACTAAATTTTATTAACCTAGTAGTAACTTGCAGTTAGTAAACTTTTATACTACATAAGTACTAACTATTTAGGCATAATTTTCACTTGTAATTACCACATATAACAAAGTTATGCTTGACAAGCACTAATATATACCTGAGCAGTAGTAATTCTAAGAATCATCTTAAAGTCTTTTAAACCCAACAATCCTCCCCTAAACTTGATGTTCATCTTTTGAATCTTCAAGTTTCATTAAAAGTCTTCACCATCACTAGGAGGATGCATTCAAACACTTCATTGAGTAGTTGATAACACATCTTATTCTAACGATCAGCTTGAAGCTTCTTGTTCAGCATGTTTGAGATTGTTATTGGTGTAAGGGGATATCTTTTCTCAACCAACATAAAGATATGTAGATTTCTAAAATCTACAAGTGCACTCCACGGTTATCAAACAGCTTCCAAACAATCACCTTTGTACCCTTGTAGATTTCTCCATACTTCACTTTTATGTCAGGTTCAAACATTACTTTCAAATCACCCCATAACACTCTTTCATAATCCTCCTCTGGCCTTGTATTCTTATGTTTAGCTTTAACGAACTTCCAGAGGGTCTCCAAGTCTTCTCTATCAATACCCTGAAGCATCTTTATCATTGATGAATACCTTTTTGAGCTTCCATCAGCCCTTATCAATTTAAAGTATCCCATCCTTCTATCTTTATCAATCTTGTATTCAACAATTACTGGAGGCTTAGTAGCTAGAGGTATAGCATCAATTGCTACCTCATCATCTTTAACTATCTCAATATGCCTTTTCATCTCTGCCTCCTCTTGATCATCTTTTTCAACTTCTACATGCTCATCTATCTTCTGTTTCTTTGACATATCAGATTCAAGTTCATCCCCTGCTCTTTTAGAGCTTTCCTCTGTTCTTGTCTTACTGCCTTTCACTACTTCTAAATTCATGCCACAAAAAGTTATTTTCTCTTTTCATTTCATTATCAGACAAACTTCTGGATTTCATCATAACTTTTGCTCTTCAACTGACTATGTTTGTATCCAGCCATATTCTTCAAATAGGTGGACATTTGATTTCTCTTTTGAGCTTTGGTAGGTGGATTTCTTCTTATCTCTTTAGCTCTAAGCTTTGCAGTGTTTCTTTCTTTTATTTATGAGCTCTATAAACAATCTTAATCTTTCTTGATTGTTAATTTCTCCTGATTCCTTACTACTTGTATCTCTGAGCTAATTCAATATAGAGTGAGTCCTTCCATCATAGCTTCGTGTGTTATCCCATGATTCAATTAAAAGCTAATGTTGGTCTTCTTCCTTTGGCCTTGCATGCCTCCCTCTTTATTAGTTCAGCTTGCAACTGAGCTTCAAGATTTCTAGCCATTTCTTCATCAAGAGCAACTTGATCTTTCTTTTTTAATGGCTCTTTAGGCTCTACCATTTTTCCTTTGCCTTTGTCTTTTACTTGTGGAAGTTGTGATTGTGAAGAAGAAAATGTTTTGTATGATGCATGTACTTGCTGATTCCAGATGATGAAATATATTCCCTTATACTTGGTCTACATTTGTCAATCTGTTGTAAAGCCAGCAGTCGTGTTAACAGGCTTTGGGTTGGCTAGAGTTGTTTTGATCTCATTACATTAGTTTGAGGAAAGACTCAATCATTGGAATTTCTACATTGGCCACTAACAGTAGTAGATACTTCAGCAGTACTTAAACTAGAATTAAACTTTGTAGTTGTTGCAACATTACTACAGGCTTCTTTAACCTCTTTTCAACTCAATTTCCTGCTCTCTCCAACACACCATGTATCAAAAACATCAGGTTGTCTTCATTTCATCTCTAAGTCTCATCTACCAAAGTAACTTCTTGCTATCAATATCAAGATTGCTACTTTTCCTCCCATGTTTGGAATGCATTCCTCCCTGAGCACCCAAATGGCATATTAGTTGATATCTACATTGCTTAGATGAACAATCGTTCCTGTATATATTCTCTAGCCCTTATGTTCCTGGGATTCATTCTCTTTTCCAATTGATTGACTCTCTTCTTTATTAACTAGCTATTCTCCTTGGATTTGTAGCAGTCCTTGGCTTTCTCGAAATCAACGACCCTTCTCCTATAGGTTGCATATAAATTTCATCTATTCAAACAAGTATGTATCTTATCCTCACCACTTTTGGTGGATCAATAGGAAAGGGTTAGAGCATGTTCTCTCAGGAAGTTGACTCTCAGTAAGTAAGTAGGCTCTGTAGGATCACTATCCTGTATTTGTTTCCTTCTGATATTTTCTTTTGAGGTTTAAGGGATGATTGGTTGATGGGTCTAACGGGTTGTGAAGGGGAATCAGTAGGAGGTAGTTGAATCTGCACTATGGCTTTATATCTTGAACCATTTATTGTGGAGAATAGTGGCTGTAAATCCTTACTAGAATAAAACCCTTGCTATGGTCTCTTTATGTAGCAAACACCTTCTTGGTGTGGGAAGGTTGTAACATAAAACTTCCTTTGATGTTGGACATTCCCTTAATTGTTTGTCCAGGAGACTTACAACATCTCTTGGGTACATGAGAAATTTTACCCCCACCATCCAAGGTTCTACTAACATATTGTCAAATGTAATTGGAAAGATTGTGAATTTTGATTGTGGCAAGACATTTGATAGCAAGATGACCTAGCTGCTACTAAAATTCATTATCCAGGATGTCGTCTTTGGACTATGGCATTACATATGGTAGCGGATGAGAAATTTCCATTGGGATGAGAAATAAGCTTTATAGAATGTAAGCTTTTGAGTAAGATTTTCATACCCCATTCTTTCTAATTCTGCATAAATGGTAGCAGTGGGTAGATAATCTGTTTCTTCAGCATCATCCAACTTAAGATCACTCTTTATACTTGTCTCAGAGATGATTACCTTCTTCTTGTCTACTAGGGCTTGTATCTGTCGTTCCCCATTAATCTATTTTGACTTAGCAGACCTGTCAGGAATATTCAATAAGGTAGTTACAATGGTGGATTGACGTTAAACACATATTGGACTGAACTCGCATTTAGAAAATCAATAATTTCCTCAAACCCATTTCTTTCTTCGGGTTTCTCCAAAAACACAACTAAATTGTGAGTTTCAGCAAACTTTGGGGTCGACATTGTGATGGGTTTTGATGATTAAAGATGAAATTGAGTTAGGGTTTATGATTAGAGAGGATAACAAGGGTAATCGAAAGTAATGAGTGATTGTAAACTTAATCGGAAGTATTTATGAACTCACCATCACAGCATTAACGTGTAAAAGGCCGCAGTAAGTTAAGTCTAACAGTATTAACTAACCAAAGTAGGATAAGTTATGCCTGGCAGCATTAACTTATGCCTAACAGCAGTAAGTGAATGCCTACCAGCATAAACTAATGCGGGCAGCAGTAAATTAAGCCTAACAGTATTAACTTAAGTTTAAGATGAGCATCATTAACTTTAAGATACCAGTATTAACCCCAATTTATTTCCAAAAAGCATTTTCATCATCAATTTTAATTCTCACAATCTCTCTTTATGTTTTTAGCTTACTAAATCTCTCATTTCTTTTTCTCACCAAATTACCTTTTCTGTTTTTATCACACAGCTCTCTTTCTGTTTTTCAGCTCACTATATCTCTTTTTTCTTTTTCTTACCAATTCAGACAGTTTTATACAATGTTCCATCAATTCCATTAGTTTCATGCTGTCCTCCCCACTTCCAAGTGTGTTAACTCTTGAGAGAGGTAGATCATTGGACTGTTTAGATGCAGCCTCAAACCTAGTTTAAGCTTCTGCACCACCTAATATGGTATCTTAGCACCTGGGACCACTGACCTAATTCAGTTTCCCTGATGGAATAGGACTCCTTGAGTGTTGCCGGGGATTGGGTCATATTATGTTACCACTGTCTGTTATAATTCTAAGATAGAAGCCAGTACTTGAAAGCCACTTTCCTATTCTGTTTTCTTCCCTCTCCTTCTGATTGGTCTTCATCTGCAAACAAGGAGATATAGGTCCACTAGACTGAGATATCTCAGTGGTCCTTTTTGCTTTCCTAGGTTTTTGAGTCTTCATTCCATTCCAGTTTCTTTTATTATCCCTAGGACTTTGACTTTTCCTTAGGACACTCTTCTTGCCTATGTGTGTTTTCCTTATTAACAGTTTTCACATTCTCATCAGATTGACATAAAATTAATTTTAGTAAACTTTGGTTTTGTCTGATCAGATTTAGGTCTAAACACACTGTCATTATCACTATCAGACTCCCACTCTTCAATGATAGGAGCACTAGGCCTAACCTTTTTAGGCTGTTCCAAACTATCCTTACTAGACTTAGATGCAATTGATTTAATTCTAGGCACACTAGAGATAGTGTCACTCACATAAGTCTTATAGACAGAATCATCTAATCCAACAAAGGACAAGTCAGGTCTGAGGGCATGTAGTATTCAGTTGTAGGGAGGTGGGAACTGCTATGATATCCTCACTTCTTAAAACCTTTCATTATTTTCCTCTTCAATCTCATTCACATACTTCCCCCATTTTTTACCCCCTTTGATGCACTTTTAATCACTTTCTCTTTTATTCAAGATGACAATCTTGCAACTTCATTTCCATTCATTTGACGGTCAAAACCAACACCAGACTTGTTATTAACACTTATTTGACTGTTTATCAGTTTAGTTAGCTTTATAGATGATGTTTCAAACTTTTTTAATTTTAGTTTTAAATCATCTTTTTCTTTTAAAGCCTCTGCTAACTGATTTTTAGCTCTTCTATGTTATAGATTAATCTTCTTTACCTTAACATCATATTTCACAAAATGCATTGTCTTCCTTTTAAAGTGCTTTATTTTTTTGCATGATGAACAACAATTCTAGCTTCTAATGATTCTAAGCCTAATTGATAACCTATAATTTCTAGATTAGATTTTTTAAGAGCATCACGCTGTTGATCATACTGTTTTTGAAGAGTTTCATATGATTTTAAGCAATCTTTAAAGCAAGTATGTACCTCAGAGTCTGAACTTGATGAACTTGATGAACCTTGGGATGTATAGGCCATTAGAGCAAAGTTTGTGATGCCTTCTTCAGCCTGAAAGCTCCAATCATAACTACCTATCCCATCTTAGAACAAAAAGGCATTTGGCAGGAGTCTCCAATGGTACATTCATTCTTTAGGAGCATCTCCATGTCTATTCCTCTGATTCCTTCGGTGCCATGTATTCCCTAGCAAAGTGACCTACTATATGCAGTGTTACATTCAACACTTCTGTCTTATCACAAGCCAACAGTTTTATTGCCATTAAACATTTATATTCAAAAATAAAGGGGGGGGGGGGATTTTTTTTTCCTTTTTTCTGTCTTCTTTAAAAATCTCTTCACCCACATGGTATGCATGGCCACCTGCCATTTGAGATCCATCTCTTCAAGATCATCAGTATCAATCTGCTCCAGATCTTTATTGTCCAACTGTGGACTATTAAATTGATTGACAAAGAAGGAAAACATGACATCTTCAGCATAAGTTGAGGAAGAAACTTGTCCCTGTGAACTAGCAGTAGAAAATTCATGAGCAGTATTAACTGCTTCATTAGTACTGCTAGTATTTTTTGAAGATACAAAAGTCACATTCTGAGAGTTTGAGTTTGAGTTTGATTGGCCTTTAATCTCAGCTTCATATACCTTCAAATTGTTGTACAAATCATCCATGCACAAAGTGTCTAGATCAGATTTGTTACGCATGATCAAGGCAATATTGTTCCAAGCTGATGGTAGACTTCTTAGTAACTTAAGATTTGCATCTTCCTGGGAGATAACTTCACCATGAATTTCCAATTGGCTGATGAGTTTCTGAAACCTATCATAGGTTTTGTCCAGTCCTTCAGATCTTGATGCAGTAAAATTTTCATATTGCTGCTTCAGAATGGTTTTCTGCATTTTCTTTAATTCTTTGTTGCCTCCAAACCTGGCCTTGATTGCTTCCCATAAGGTCTTTGCATCCTTGATTCCATGAAACTTCAATAGGTGCTCATCAGGAATGGCCAACAACAGAGTGCTTTTTGCTTTCTGTTAATACAAATAATGTCAAAAAACGTTATTTATATTTTTCGACCTCTCGATGTTTTGATAATGACAAAATGTGAAAACGTTTACGATAAAATTAAACGTTTATAAATTACTAATCGTAAAATTCCATTTCTAAGATTAATCACTTAAGGTATGGATAAACACATTAAACATGATTAGTGATCAAGAAAATAATATTTTCTTCCCTAAACCTTACATTTTTACAAAAGTGTTTTTATAAAAATATAAAACACAAAATATTATTCTTTAAATGAAATGTTTTAAATTTTCCCCCAAAATTGAAGGTTTAAATCAGATAAACATTATCACCACAAAAGGAAAAAAAAGGTGTTGAGTGTAGTCTACGCGGTCCCTTATAGGCCTGACGGCATCTTATATATAAGGGGAGCCGCGACTGGGACCGCCGTCAGCAACGGCATATATTTTTTTGTCCCTATAATTAAGGCCACCCATCTGAAACAAAACCTTTTGCCATGAATTTTTTCTTAGATCTGTTTTTCTCTATTCTTTCTTCTTTTTAAAACACATTTTTTGATCAAAACATACCTTGATCTTGTTTTAGTGATTAATTCTTTCTTCCTCCCTTCTTCCTTAATCTAATGCAAGAGAAGAACTATGTTATCTTATAACATACGATTGTTGTAAAGTGATTCTTTGTCTTCTCCTCAAAGATCTCATATATTCATTTTTTTTACTTAGTATTGTTGTGTAATTGGATTGTGTTGTATGATTTCCAATAGTATAATTGTGTATTGGTGTGATTTTGGACTGTGTGTACAATTTAAGGGTATATATATTTTGTGAGTGTATAAAGACTTAGGGAAGTCGTAGATTGGTTCTAGCTAAGATTAAGACTCAACATCTAGCTTAGTGTCAGAAAAGAAAATAAGCGACGTGTAAACGGTTTTCTCCGCCTAAAGGGAGCTTGTCGAATAGTGATAATCTCGAGAGGAGTATCGGGGAGTGGAGTAGGAATGATGAGGTGCTTCGTTGCTGAACCAAATAAATCTTAGTTGTCTTGGTTTGATCGGTTCTTCTTTATTTCTTTATATCCATTGCTCTACTTGTTTCATTACTTAGATAAATTAGTTGTGATTCATATTGTTAATTGATTGACATATAACTGGAATCAAACATTTTAAGTAAAGATTTAAAACACAATTATTAACAGGTAAAAAATATTCAAACCCCCCCCCCCCTTTTAGTTTCATACAATTGGTATCAAAAGTTAAGGTCATGCAAGATTTTTAAATATATTTTATTTTAAGCTTGATCGATCTTATGTGCTTCCGATAAATTCCTGAAGGGCAAATCATGCAAAAGACCACCACTCTTTGAAAGCGATAGATTTATTTACTGGAAAAATAGATTCGAGACTTATGTTAATCAAAAGAATCTAGATCTTTTGGCTTGCTAATTTCAATGTGATTTTAAACTATTGCACAAAAAATTCGAGAAACAAATTAGTGAGGTTATCCTTTTGAAAAAAACCGATGATCTCAAAAAGAAACTTGCGAAAAATAATGAAGCAAAATTTTTTATTTCAATGCCTTACCAATGCAAAGAATATGAAAGAATCTTCCATCGTGCGTAGGCATAAGAAATTTGAGGAAATCTTTTTCTAACACCCAATCATGGTAATAGCCAAGTCAAGATATAAGATCGAATTTTGGTTCAACATATGATCAATTCATATTCTGAAGACGAATCTATAGATAGTGCTTTGTAGAGATTTAATACTATTATACTAGTCTTAAAGATCTTGATGAAGTTATTCTAGTAGAACTACGTAAGGAAGTTTTCTTAGGGCTCTCTACATCCCTAAATAGAGAGCAAGTCACGGCTATTGCAAGAGTCGAAAGACTTTGAATCACTTCTCTTGATCGCGCTCATTGGAAACCTCAAAAGTCCATGAGAAGATTTTCAAGAAGATTCCGAAAATGTCAAAGCTAAAAGTTTTTGAAAGGAAATCTCTTTGCTATAAAGGCTAGAAAGAATTAGTGATGAAGTGGTGTTCAGATTTCGCGGTAGGTAAGACAAAGACTACTGCTCATGGGCGTAAGAGATTTCGAGAAGTTCTTTAGAAAAGATGTAGATTCGTTTTGAAAGGCGGGGAACCCACCTCGACGACAAAAAGGACGTATCGCAAAGAAACCAGTGTTGATGACAAGAACGGTAAACAGTGATAGAAAAATCGTTTTGATGGTGGACCCGAATCATCTCATTGGAGAATGTCCAAAATACCACCGATAAGACAAGAACAAGTGACTTTGTTGGAGGCTCTTGGATTGATAGTGGTGAGAGATGATGATAAGGTCAATGACGCAAACGTTGGTCTTGATAGCTAGCGCATCAAGTGAGATATGCCTTTAGTGTTGACTTGGGGCCTGTTGAATGGATCAAGGTTAGCGGATGCTCAAAACTTTGGAGGGCAACATAAAAGCTCTTCTTCCACCTACAAGGCATACAATGGACCGGTAATGTCTTGTTCCGGTAGTATTACTCCGTTGGTATACATTATTAGCAAAGGTACAATTTCTTATAAACTCTCTCAAAATAGATATGTACAAAAACATGTTGTGATAACTTAGGATTTAATCTTGCTTAGTTTAGGATAAATATGTGATAATAAGTGTTAAAGTAACTTTCTCTGAAATGATAGTGAATTCACTAAGAACGGGTAAACGTCCAAGGGTAAAGTGTATTAGGTGAAAGGATTATATGTGTTAGAAATAGGTTATAAGACCTTAGGATCAAATTTGTTAACAATGATTGATGAAATATTCTCCTTGTGGCATAGGAGATTAGGACACGCAAATATGCGTTTCTCATTCCAATGGTTTGGACTCTTAGATTTACGTTAGAAATTACCTAAGATTAAGTTTGATAAACACTTTGTGAGCTTGCAAATAGGATAAACAAGCTTACACTAGTCACAAAGCAAGAATTGTAGTCTCTAACGACTAGATGTTTAGAACTTCTCCTTATGGATCTCTTCGGTCCTATCGACCGTACGGAGTTACAGAGGAATACGTTACACCCTAGCATAGTAGTATGGACTTTTCTAGGTATACATGGCACTAAGCATTTCTTAAGGATAAGACCGAAGCTTTTGATCACTTTGAAATATTTAGTAAGAAAATCCAAAACCAATTAGGATGCACAATATTGTCCAATAAGACACCGACCAGGGATGAGAATTGATAATGAAGTGCAATTTGGAGAGTTTTGTAATGCCAATGGTATTACTCATAACTTCTGGCTACCACGCACTCCTCAATCAAATGGCGTGGTCGAAAGGAAGAATATGACACTTCAGGAAATGAGTAGAACAATGTTGAATGAGCAATCGTTACCACAAAAGTTTTGGTGTAACGCCGTAGATACTTCAACATACATTCTAAACCGAATCCTCATTAGAGCCATTCTAGGAAAAACACCTTATGAACTCTTAAGAGGTAGAAAACCCACACTAGATTATTTTAGAGTGTTTGGAAGCAAGTGCTTCATTTTAAACACAAAAGACTACCTTACCAAGTTTGACCCAAAGTCATACGAAGGTGTCTTTCTAGGTTATTCTCAAAATAGTAAAGCCTACATCGTCCTAAACAAACACACTAGAAGTCGATAAGATATCACTTAAGTGACATCAATGAAAAACTTCTCCAACCCTCTAAAGACTTACCTTTGGTGGAGATGACTTATATGAGGAAGAATGTATTAATGTCACGAAAATGACAACTCTAGGAAAACGACTTGAGGGTGAAACATTGGACAATTGACATAAATAGTCAATATAAGGTGATCTAGGAACCATCCCTTAGAAAATGTCATAGGAAATCTTAACCAAAGAACCCTTAGGTCACAAGCCCAAAACCAAAGTAACTTTTATTGTTTTATTTCTACCATAGAACCTAAGAATGTGAATGAAGCCTTAGGAGATGAAAGTTGGATAGTCGCCATGCAATAAGAATTAAATCAATTCATTGCTAACGGCGTTTGGGCTTTAGTTACGTAAAATATGGACAATTTATAGAAACTAAGTGGGTGATGTTTAGATATAGTTAGACTGAGAACGGGGTCTGTTTCTCGAATAAGGCTAGAATTAGTTGCTCAAGGCTTAAACCATTAAAAGGCATCGATTATGAGAAACTTATGCTCCGGTTGCTAGACTTGAGTTCAATTAGAATATATAGCTTATGCTTATGCCTTAGATTTTTAAACGATTCCAATAGGATGTTTAAAAGTGCATTCCTGTGAACGGTTTTATTCACTGAGGAGCGTACGATCGCACAAACCTCAGGGGATTCATTGATTTTGAAAAAACCAGGGATCATGTGTTATAAATTAAAGAAAGCCTTTATATGTTCTTAAACAAGCACCCAATGCTTGGTATGATAGATTAAAGGCCTTCTTATAAACATGAATATCAAAATGGGAAAATGGTATGATAACACTCTTTTTACTAGAAAGAAAAGTTCAAATCTCATCATTTTCAAATTAATATGTCGAGAATTATATTCGGTTCGGACTTGTCAAGGACATGTGTGATGAATTTGCCAAAAATCATGCAGGCGAGTTTAGAATGAGCATGATGGGGTGAACTTAACTTCTTCCATTTGGATTACAAGATTAAACAAATGAAAGATGGTATATTTTCTCTTAATCAATATAAGTATATTAAGAAATGATTAAGAAATTGATTCTCGAAGATTCTAAACCAAATGAAAACCCCATGTCCTCACGATACAAACTTACGAAAGACTCGAATAGTGTGTGAAGTCGGTAGATGAGTAACAAGTATTCGAGGCATGATAGGTAGTTAATTTTACCTAAAAACCGGGCAGTTGGACCGTTATCATGTTTAGTGATTGGCCTTCTATGGCCCGCTTTCAAAGGAGGCTCCCAAAAACTCTTCATACTTAAGCGGTTAAGCGTATCTTCGATTACATTATATGGCACTCGCACTTAGGATTTGGTATCTAAGGGGGATCCGGCATAGAAAACCGTATGTATATGCCGACTTCTGATCATGCGGGAGATTATGGGATCAAACAATGCACCTAGCAGGTATTTGTGACGTTCCGTGTGGATGTTGTTTGAATCATCTTGGTTTATTAAGAAACAAAAACCGCTCTTTGCTATATCCACTTACGAAGCTGAATACATAAGCGCTGGAAAGGGCATGTCAACATGCACTATGGATGAAACAAGTCTCATTGACTATACGTACGACTCCCCTCCCCCCTCAACGATATTCCCCATCATGTGCAACAAACAAGGGCTGGATTGACCTTAGTAAAACCCGGTGACGTTATCGTACCAAACACAGCGAAATACGTCACTACTATCTTGTGATAATGTCCAGTAAGGACATTATCTCATGACAAAGTGCCTTCCGTCGACAACATCGCCGACATTCATGCTAAACCCCTAAACGTGAAGGTTTAAACTATCTACGTCTTGTTTAGGAACTGATGGAACATTTCATAAAAATTTATTAAGAACGTTTATCATTATTCTGTCTCAATTCTAGTCCGTGTTCCATTCCGTGTCGTGACAACTTAAATACTTCATCCGAAGTACTTTAAGCATGTTTAATTCGCGAAATGCAATTTAAAATGTCACTCCTCTTCGCAAAACTTATGTCAAAATCAAGTTCAAAAACCCTCACTTAGGGCGACCCCATATAGGCGGCCCCCTAATATATTTGGGACCGCCAGGAAGATAAGGGACCGCCACTAGAAAGACAGAAATAATAACACTTAAACAAAAATTTTCAAAACTAAAAAACAAACACCCCCTTTCTTGCTGCCATTGACGACCACGAACACAAACCCACTAAATCTTAAAAATCAATCATTAAAACTTCAATTGAAGATCAAATCAACATCAATAATCATTCCTAACATCTCAAAGATCATCAATTGTAAGTCATTCCACTTATTTTCTTTCGATTTGAGTCTAGGGTTCATGATGAACACTAAAAATTGAAATTGGGTATTTTCCATTTTTCTTTCAATTTTGTTCAATTAAAACCACTAGGATACAATGTATAACTAATATGCTTCCCGTAGATATAGGATTTGCATACATTGATGAAGTTTGTCAAAAAATTATTTTTGAACCAAAACCCCAATTTCATCTTACAAATCACTCACGTTAGGAACACAATAAAACTGTTGTTATGCATTGTTAATCCAATTCAAAAACATTTTTAAACACATGCATAATGATCTCATGAACAAATTTCGAGATACATAATTCATATGTATTTTTTGACTTGTTTGGTTGTAGCAATCAAACTAAGGAGGCGTTTGGGTTAACTCTTAGGATTTTTACTATTTCAGGTCGAGTTAATCGTTACTCCATCATTTGTTGCTTATAGGAATTTACACTAGCCACAAAACTCGAAACCTCACTTCAAGTATAAGAATTAAAAATACTGATCTTCTTATATCTTTTGGTAACAATGCCTTGAGCTACCAGTCTTGATCATTAAAAGACACGAAACTACATACCCCTAATATCAAATGAGTTTAATCAACCTTTACGAAACACAATTGCTAATCTTGAAAAACGATACTTCTATGAGGGGAGAGTTGTAAGTCTAAACCTCAAAAATATGAGTCATACTCGTGCTAAGTTTGAGTCAATCGGGTTTGATTGTTTGTTACACATTAACGAACAAATTATACCTCGCTTTGTTCTTGAGTTCTACTGTCAACTCACTTTTGACTACAATCCTGAGGGTCAATTCATTGTCAACTTCGTAATTCAAAATAAGTCATTCTCCCTCACTCTTGAGGAATTTGGTCAAATTTTAAAAATCCCATTCAAAGGTCAAGCCTCTAACACCGAAATGTGGTCTCTTGATCATTTGTCGGTAAGTGTTCCAAGTAGAGGTCTTTATAAAACCAAACCTCCATCTCTAAGAGTCATTAAGTCTTTTATTCAAGTTCCTCGACAAGGTCAAGAGACTCGTACCAAAAATAAGAAAACTAGTTGTGTAAGTGAAAACGGGAATTTTAACTCGAGAGATTCAATACTCATATGAACTTGGGTTGATATTATTCGTGGGGTGAAAAAGTCATTTTCTAGGAGGACATAGGATCATGTCTACAGCTTATTTTGTCACATGCCTTTATTGCATTGATAACATCTACTTCTTCTAACCTAGCATATTTCATTCTTCTAAAGAATGGAAAAGACGCCCGATTCAAACCAAAGCGACTCTTGCCTTATGGTATCGCTCTTGACTAGTTATTTAAAAAAAGTCATGTCTGTCTCTCCTGAGCTTGCTTTTGATTCTAAAATCTCTCACATGGATCGGAGCCATGAATCCGATTCGGCTCCTCCATTTTTTGAGCGACATTACTCTGCACGATCGGACGTGGCAAGAAAGACCTCGTGAGCAAATGCTAGCTCCTACTTCACCATTCAAAATAATCCACTTCATTACTCCACTTGCTCACATGGTTATCGAAGTGCATGATGAATAACTTTACTTAATACTTCTTCTCCATCTCAACATGTTTCCTCTTCATTAATCTTGATCCTCAAGTCTATCAAAACCCCTCATGAAAGCCATGACTTAAACACCCTTTATCCGAAACCATAACTTTTCAAACTCAACAACGGGATGCTCATCGAGAAGGACTAAGGTCAATCAGACAAACTCTCAAGAACATGTTGGGAAGAAGAAGGAAGTAAAGATATTGGCATAATTTCTAAGAGATTATCACTATTATTATTATTTTCCTTTTATTTTAGTCATTTTTATGTTACTTTTCATTAAAATCTCTTGATACAATGCTTTGTGGACTTCCGAATGTTTGATGATCTTTAAAATAGTTTGTAATCTCTTAAATGCCTTGGTAGTTGACAATTTATGCTCTTATGTGAATTTTATTAAGGATTATTCAAATTGCATGCTTAAGATTAATGATTGATGCATTGTTAGATTTTTGACTAATATGAGATGTGACACTTCTGTGGGAAATTACTGGAAAATTTTTGTTCTCTCCAGAAAACGGCCCCTGATTTTCACCAGGCGGCCCTCTTATCAATCAGGGACCGCCCAAAAATAAGGGACCGCCAACAGGAGGGAACTTAAATTTTAAATTTCTATCTTTTTCTATATCTTTGACCACCCTAGTCCTAGACTCCCGAACTTCCCTCTTTAAACACTCAAGTTCTTCAATCTTCATCTCTAACACCATGCTTTGCCATTTTTCTTAAATTTAAACCATCCATTCTTCTTCATTACTCAATCATTATCTACATACTTGTTTCTTTTTTTTTCTCCCACCTAAAATGTCTTCTCAAACCATTACCTCAAACCTTTCATAGAAACCAAAATGTCAGTCGTCAAGTTTGGATAGCGAAAAAAACACCTTACCAAAACTAATCACCTTCTTATCACAATGAATCACCACACCACCTTTCGAGGAAACCACTCAATACTCATCATCCACCCCAATGAACTACCTCAAAGATTACGAATCATTAATCAACTCTACCATTATCTCCAAACTCATTTGATTCTTAAACTCTCTCACCAACCTCTCCACCTCAACTAATGGTCTCAACCTGCTACTATAATGTCCGTAGGGGATGTCATGATAGCTTTTGTCATTGTTATAGGTACACCACCAACCACTTCCACTCATTAAGGAATGAAATTAACTTCATTCAATTCCTTGTCACCCGTCTTATACCCAAATCACAAGCTCATCACCACAATGAGCCACCATCTTCATCATTCTCACTCTTCAATTAATCACTCCCACGTGATTAATTTGCTTTAATAAACACTTCCTACCTTTTGAGTATCATATTCTAATGAAGTCAAGAATCATTTACTAGTCTTATCTATAACTCATGAATCTTCTAGGATTAATGTACTTTTAGACTTATGTTCTACTATGGTTTCTTAGATGCTTTAATATGTTGTGTTTTAGTTATGATTATCTCATGCTTGTATCATCATATATGCTGTCATTGTGACTATATATGATTTCTTTATGAATTTAAAATGAACTTTGTTTATATGTTTTAAATGTTGTAGATTTATATGATGAAGATATTTATCTTGCCTATGTTGGTTTCACTTGTGAATGTCTCTACCCTTGTTTTGATAGCCTATACCACTTGTCGTAAGATCGATCCCTTGGTGCCCCGAACAAGGGGAGCATACATCAAGGGGAGTCTTTAATCGTCAATTTCTTTCCCTCTACTACAAATCGACGATCAACCTTTTTGGATTCGACAAAAAGGGGGAGAAATAGAATTTAACTCATTAATAATTTATAAACTTCTAATTTTATACTAAATGAGTTTATGTTTTGTCATCATCAAAAAGGGGGAGATTGTTAATACAAATAATGTCTAAAAACGTTATTTATATTTTTCGACCTCTCGATGTTTTGATAATAACAAAATGTGAAAACGTTTACGATAAAATTAAAAACGTTTATAAAATTAATAATGTAAAATTCCATTCTAGATTAATCACTTAAGGTATGGATAAACAAATTATTAAACATGATTAGAGATCAAGAAAATAATTTTTTCTTCCCTAAACCTTACATTTTTACAAAAGTGTTTTTATAAAAATATAAAAACAAAATATTTATTCATTAAAATAAATGTTTTATTTAAAAACATAAAATTGAAATTCATAATTTTCCACCCCAAAATGCGAAATAGGTTTAAAATTCAGATACAAACATTCACCACAAAAGGATTAAAAAAGGAGTGTAGTCTTAGGTTGCCCCATATTGGCCTGGCAGCCCCCTTATATATATGGGACCGCCGTCAGCAATGGCTATATTTTTTTGTCCTTATAAATAATGGGCCACCCTTCTGAAAAACAAAACCTCTTGCCATGAATTTTTTTAGATCTGTTTTTCTCTCTTATTTCTTTCTTTCTAAAACACATATCTTGATCACTAACATACCTTGATCTTGTTTTAAGTGATTAATTCTTTCTTCCTCCCTTCTTCCTCTAATCAAGTGCAAGAGAAGAACAATCGTATTCTTCTACATATGATTTGTTGTCAAGTGATCTTTCTCTTCCTCCTCAAGATCACATATATTCATTACATTTACTTAGTGTTGTTGTGTAAATTAGATTATGTGTAGATCCAATAGTATAAATTGTGTATTGGTGTGATTTGGATTATGTGTCAATTTAAAGGTATATATATTTTGTGAGTGTATAAAGACTTAGGGAAGTCATAGATTGGTTCTAGCTAAGATTAGGACTCGACATCTAGCTTAGTGTCGGAAAAGGAAGTAAGCGAAGTGTAAACAGTTTTCTCTGCCTAAAGGGAGCTTTAGACATAGTGAAATCTCGAGTAGAATACTCGGGGAGTGGAATAGGAACGAAGAGCGTGGTGCTTCGTTGCCGAACCACTATAAATCTTGGTGTCTTGGTTTGATCGTTTCTTTCTTTATCTCTTTATTATCATTGCTTACTTTGTTCATTACATTAGATAATTTAGTTGTGATTCATATTATTGATTGATTGACATATAACTCGAATCAAACATTTTTAAGTAAAGATTTAAAAACAATAATTAACCGGTAAACTATTTAACCCTCATTCTAGTTTCTTACACTTTCTATTCTTCTTTCTTGCTAGCTTTCTTTAGCAGTTTTGGGAGGATAGGATCTTTCTAGTTTCTAGGATGCAATAGCAAGTGCATCACCATTCATAATAACCTCCCAAAGAGCATAATCATGTGAGTAAGATATTGCTCCATTCTCATGCTCCATAGATCATAGTCTCCTGTTTTGAGTATAGGAAGTTTTAGTGCAGACACTGTTTGGGTAGTTTCTAACTGTGATTCCATCTTCTCTTTGATTATGAGATCTTGTGTAGATATAGTGTTCTTCTTATTCAGAGTTTCTCAACAAGCTCTAATACCACTTGTTGATCCCTTCTTGACAGATCTTACTTAGCTTGTTAAAGCTTAGTTATATTGGATAGATCCAAGACAACTATAGTAGAAACT
This sequence comes from Tanacetum coccineum, assembly GCA_026074375.1. Lineage (NCBI taxonomy): Eukaryota > Viridiplantae > Streptophyta > Magnoliopsida > Asterales > Asteraceae > Tanacetum > Tanacetum coccineum. The sequence continues at coordinate 18,360 of BQNB010114387.1, forward strand.
AAGATTGAGAATATCACAAACTATGCGGAATCTAGTTTGCAATACTAAGAAGAACAATGAAACAGTAAAAACAAGATATTTACTAAACTTTCAATATATTGAATACTATTTTGAATTACAAAATATCTATAAACTACTAACATATTGATTGCTATGCAATCTTATGAATACTTATTATGAAAATTGAATATCTAGATCTATGCCTTAGAATTCCTTTTATACACCAGGAACCCTTACACGGCTTACAAAAAACGCCTTCAAGAGATTTTGAACTTTGCTATAAGTAAACATTTATCTCTTAAAAAAATACGTTTATATATCTTTCTTTACAAATAATTGATACTTGTCTTCTTAAGTATTCTTGTTCTTCAATCAACCTTTATCTCTTCTCTGATATGTCTTTTGATCTCATCTCTGACAGCATTAATCCTTCCAGCAGTTGTAATTACTCAGCAGTTATAACTAAGCACAAGCAACATTAACTACTTAGAAGTTTACTCTAACAGTACTAACATACACTAACAGTACTAACTTTTGTAATACATTCAGTTCCTACTTAGTATATTTTCAGTCTTCATCTCTAAGCAGTCTTAACTTCTACTAGCAGCAGTAACTTTATACTAATAGTACTAATTATACAAACAGTAGTAACTAGTAGTAGTAACTTTATACTACCAGTACTAACTACTTAGCATAATTTTCATTAGTATTACCAGCAACACTAAGTTATGCTTGACAGCACTAATATATACCTGAGCAGTAGTAACTATAAGAATCATCTTGAAGTCTTTTAAACCCAACAGAGATGCTGAAGATGGATTTTGTGTTTTCTGTATTCGATGCTAATCTATTAAACTTGTTTTTATTAACCAGTTGATAACCTTTGAAACTATGTGTTTTTGGACAAATCTTGTGGAAGCGTGGATCTTTATGTCATGTTGTAAACTTTTGGGACCAATGTTGCAAACTCTGATCTTTATGTAGCATCGAATGAATTTTATTTAAAAATGTCTCCTTCAAGGTCGTTTCCTATTACTTGATTGTTGTGTTATGACGTCGCACCCTAATTGTTACCGTTCTGATGCCATCAGATTTTGGGGGTGTGACAAACCATATTATCCAATCAAAGTGTCGGTGATCCCTAAAACAACACAACAACCACCATCTACACCACCAGCACCTCCACTACCAGCTACAGAAATTCAATCCACTCAAGTTCCCAACACTAAGGCAGTAAAATCTGTTGTCGAAAGATTTACTGCATTGGAACAAGCTGTCAAGGAACTCAAACAAGCTGATCATTTTGCAGTTGTCCTTGCTTCAATCAAATCACAAGTACCATCAGTAGTTGAAAACTATCTTGGAACAGGTCTCCTAGATACACTTAAAAAGGTTCTTTAATCACACACTAAAGAACTCAAGAAGGAATTATCTAAGAGAAAAGACTACAAGGATGTCATTGAAGAGTCGGTTCAAGCTCATGTTATTAATGAAGTCAAGAACTTTCTGCCAAAGTTTCTTCTACAGGAAGTAAAGGAATCACTTAAGAAGACTCCACACTCTTTAGGTCAATCTTCCTCCCAAGGTCAAGCCGTTATTCAAGCAGCTGAGTCTCTTTCTGAGTATGAACTAAAGAAAATACTCTATGATAAGATGCATAAGAGAAAATCTAACCAGACTCATGTCACGCATCAAGAGCTATTTGATGCACTAACATGGTCAATGTTACTTGATGAAGCCAATGACAAAAAGGGTGACTAACCTGATTCAGCTCCCAAGAAAAGAGACGGTAGAGATGATCAAGATAAAGACCCTTCAACTGGACCAAACCAGGGTAAGAAGACCAATAAGAGAAGATTCAATGAGTCTAAATCATCCAAGAAGACATCTTATGACATCAAATAACGTTACATTTATACCATCATTTATCCCAAATAAACTACCCACTTTTATATAATTGTTACAAGAATTGTTACTTAATTGCTTAAAGTTGTTAATTGCAGTAATTATAGAGTGTTTTGTGAAGACAAGCTAAAAGGCGCACATTTCCGAGCTTAACCGAAGATATTTGAAGATACTTATTTCTGACTCAATACGCCGTATCCAGCAAAGAAGATAGAGCGTATCAGCTCCTGGACTTCACAAGAAAATGCGTATGTTTAATTCCTAATACGGCGTATCCTGCTAACTACATACGTCGTATCCAGCTGGTCAAGAAATCAAAGATCTTGCATTAAATGTGATTAAGGAACGATATTACTAATTGATTGTGAACGTAGCGCGCACTCCAAGGAATTTACCCATATACGCCGTATTCACCTCACTCAATACAGCGTATCCACTAATTTTCAAAGATTATAAATAGAAGACTCAAAAACGAGTTTTCGGTGTGCAAAATCATATTCTCTATACCATAAACATAAAAATCAATTCTCTGAAGTGAAGAAGAGCAGCCAAGGTCAAGCATTAAACCTAATTACATAAAAGACACCGGGTAATTCCTATACTCTTGTAATCATTTAATTTTTGGTATCGTTTGGTAAAACGTTTAGTTTATTTTGGTTAATTGATCACACTTGTATAATTACAATAGTTATGGGCTAATACCATCAAGTATTAGCCATCTTAATGAAGATTTAATGGTTGGTTTGTTTAATCTCGATGCGTAATTTATCGTTGATTGTTTAATTATGTTTATCACCTAATACTTGTCTATGTGCTTGAATATGTAACCTATCATTCAACTAGGTCTAGTGAGACTGACCAAGTAATCTAGATACTAGGATAGCTCTCCATATCGTGTTTTATATATCTAGACAAATAGGATTACAAATAATGTTCTATCTTTGCCTTTTGATTAGTGAGCTTAGTTGGCCTGGCAGGTGACCTTTGGATCAACAAGTACGTTCTTAATCATTGGTAAAGACTTGAACAGTGAACTACCAGTATATAAAATACCGTTAAGCAGTAAGTGGGTAAAGTCCCAATGGGTGAGGGTTTAACAAAATCACCATTGCTTTAATCCCTAAGATAGATTATAATTAAACTAAAAGGATGCTTTATGCGGATGCGTTAATTGTGACAGGATTAAACGTATCTAGGTCTTAGGATGATGTACCGCATAAGTCTTAAGAATGTTATGTCGCCTCGAGATAAGCAGTCAATGCACAAAACAAACAAACCAACATTTAATCGGATTTAATATGGTTAATACAGTTTTCTATCATTTGGCTTGTACCGCTTTTTTATCTTCTGATTATCTTCTTGCATGCTTATTGTATATTGAATTGATTATTGTCACCATAAAACCTGTGCCAGTCTCTCAGGCTGAACCTCCCCTCTTTATCATTAGAACCAGGTTTAGCATATGTTTAAAAAGTAATTAGAATTAACTACTGATAGAA